>CAXHSM010001588.1:0-34000 GCA_964019185.1 Maratus speculifer
TACAATGTAAGAATACTGTGTTATCAAAATGATATCTAGTGAGGAGCTGAATGAACATTTACTGTATATCATGTTAATGACAATAGGGACAAACTTCAAATAAGAATAATTGATATTTGCTTATTACCTCATAGCAGAACTGCTGGATTTTAACCAATCCATCTTAATCTGCTTGGCTTTTTTTGGTTTAAACTGATAAATAGTGGTGGTGAAATGTGAAAAATTGTGATAAAAAATATCTATTAAAAAGAAAATTGGTTGGATGACTCCAAATTAGCATTTGTAACTGTAATGTTCATGTATAGCTAGTCTGATAAATTAACATCAATAAAATGAGAGGAAAGACATTTGGATAGAAGTTATTGATTGAAGTAGTTATCTCAGAAGTTTGTCTATCTAAGTTTATAACAAGGAAATGTAAAACAGATTCAGCACCCTCCACCCCCCCCCCCCTCCCCAGAAAAAAAAATGCAAAGATAGGTGAAAGTTTCTTTTGATCCTTTGAAGGGAAGTGGTCCCACTTAATGTTTATTCTAAAATACCATATTAAAAAAAAAAAAAAAAAAAAAAAAGCTATCTTTGCTAACGCACATGGAAAAAAAAGCTTTTATTTATTTGCAAATAATTTTGTTTTTAAATCCTGATGCCATTTGTAATAAAAGTACTTTGCACCTAAAAGGGTTAAAAATTAAAAAGCCAGTCAAATTCTTTGGAGAATTATTCCAAGAAGCTAATGAATGGTTTACACTAAAAGTTAACGACAGAAAGATGGGTAAAATAAAAGACGAAGAAGCAGGCTTATAAAACTGACTAAATTAAATAATCCAGGATTTGAAATATCAATATAATTTTGCAGATACAGATTACAAGTCACTGAACACCTTTGGAGTTAGCTAAATTGGGAAATAAGAAATACCACCAAACAGAAGGTCAGGACTTAGATTAAGTAATGTTTAACTGAGTTTTTAATTCATCAATTTCATAGAAAGGATGACTATTTCATCACTATTTTGAATGACATTAGGGATTTTTGTCCTCCAGAATAATTGTTGAAAATTTGGACTTTTTTCTTTTTGTAATTTCAAGGTTTAATATAATGTTTATGATGTGATCATTAACATTTATTCTAATACAAATGAAATGTGCAAACATAATTTCTTATTCCTCATATTAAGATTGTTATATATATCATATTAAACATGTTGGAATTATACAACTAATACAATCACATTGGATATTAATAATTTTTTAAATAAATCTCCAGGGTTTAAATTGAATTTGCTTGAGATTTCCAGGTTAACCAATTTTCCTGATGTTTCCATGTTAGGTTTGTGACTACCCTGTTCTGGGGTCTTTTTGCAGCAAGCATTAAAAATTTCTAGTTTTGCTCTGTGAAATACATTTTTTGTAATAGATCAAATATGCAACAAATCATAGCTTTTTTTTTCCCTTAAAAAATAAAAAATTAGATAAAAATCTTTTAAAAAGAAAATATCAAAACTATGCTTTGATTGCATGTATATTTGTAAAAAATAAAGCTTCTGAATTTTAGAAAAAGCTGCTCTTGAGTATATTTTACTACCTTCAAGATTCTAGTCAACAAAATACAGAACATAGATTTTTTAAAAAAATCAAATGGCATTTTAGCATTTTACAACCTATTTAAGACACTTTTCAAGAATTTTAATTATGTAAATTACTATACTAAAATAAACTAAAGACATACTCCAATAAATCTGACCAGAGCATCAGACGAAAATAAAGCATCCAAGCTTTGATTACCAGAGACCTGTAGAAAAATTATTTTTAGCAATAAATAAATATAAAAACAAACTAGAAAAATCATATTAAAAAACTCTTACAAGAAAAACATATATTAAGAAAACTGTACATAGTAAAAGCTGGATATGTAACAAACATCTGGCCCTTTAGACAAATACTGTATGCCCTATTTTATTCAGACAAATAAGTGGGAAATAAGAAAAATGCAAACTTTTTTAAAATCTACACAGTAGCTCAAAAATTTTATAATTTAGATGCATTTTAACAGTTATTTATACAATAAAATAAACTGTAACTGTGCATATTATTGTTATTTTCTTTTTGTAACTTAGAAAATATTTAAAAGCATTAAGCAAAGAGTACAGATTTATTAAATCAAAAAAGAAAATTGAAGGCAACCTGCTAAAGGTATTAATCCAAATATATCTAATGACGTAATGACAACTTATGTCAAGTACAAAGATTATTTTTTCAAAATAAATATTAATTTGAATGGCTTGACTGTATAAGATTTTACCACCCCCCCCCCTTTTTTTTTAAAAAAAATCTCCATGCTAAATATATGTACTTCAAATTAACTTTTGCTCCAGAAATACATTTCCAAAAATGCAACACTGGAATTACTCATAAATGTTATATATATATATATATATTCTAAAAAAAAAAAAAAAAAAAAAAAAAAAAAAAAAAAAAAAAACTTTATAGAAACTTTCTTTTCTGTTTATAAAACACTTTAAAGAACTTAATTTACATGACTTTCACATGCTTATAATAAAAGCTCACCTTTGATTGGGTCTCTTCTGCACAACATTTTAGAAACAATCTCCAAGGATTTGTATAGATAAAATATTTTATCAAATTTTCTAAACAACTTCCCCCCCCCCCTCAAATATGGTTTTAATATTTTCTCTCCATTTTTGCCTCAATACAGAGAATGACCAAAATTTTTTTGAAAAAGGTGGAATTCCTCCTTTAGGAGGAACTCTTTCATTCCTGTTTATTATTGCATGCTCATTAATAAAACAAATGCTCATTATTCAGTCTAATTTTAAGTCTTTAAATATTTTTTATAAATTGATATGAATTTTGCAAATATAAAGCCATTGTTTCAAAAGTTATTGGAATAAAATCTTTTCTAAGTTAATTAATGAATCACCCTACAGCTTATACAGCAGCAAAAAAAATGTTGCTGTTCGAAGCATTTTATCATTCCTAAAAAATGAATGAATTCTTCTGACATGTCTAAGAATTGTTGAAATAGTATAGAATTATTTTAAAACTCTTCAATATTACACATAGTACACACTTGAAAAGTTCATAGCATAACTGTCAAATTATTTTTTCACCTTTTCTTCCAAACTTATTTTTTAAACAAAAAATGTAACATTTTCAATATAAGGAATATTATATAATACTATTAAAACAAAACACTAACTTAAACAGATTTCTCCCTAGTCATATGCAGTTTTGTTTATGCAGGATTTTAGTTTGTTTTTAAAAAAGCTATAACTACCATATATTTTTATTATTATTATTTTTTTTAACAAAAAAGGGGAAAAAAAAAGTTGATTATACAATTTAAAATTTGTCTGAATAACTAGTGTTCAAGCAAATAACTTAAATTCATCCCTGATATTTTTGTCCTTCACAATGGCTAAAAAGACTGATCAGCAAATCAGATTATATATATATATATGCCAACAATATATTTAATGACAAATGAGATTTAAAAAAAAGGTACCTTTCTTTTCTTTCTGAAGCCTGCAATTGGTAATAAATCTGCAAGCATTAATAAGGCACGGAAGTTTTCTAATTGAATATAAAAAGAGAGCAAAAGGATAAATATAAATAAATGATATAACACAAATAAGACATAAAAGATGCAACAATTTTGTATCTATCTATATTATAAAGGCCAAATGTCTCTGTGCGTAACGCATACGTCATTTTGCGAATGGCAACACTATCAAATTTTAAATGAAATTTCGGTATTGTAATTTTTCCTACTGCAAATTTTTACACTTATAAACATCACAGATTTTCAATTTTTACACCAACGTAATAGGGAAAAAAATATACATTTAAATGCAATTTATTTGAAAACTATATCTTAATTTGCTTTTGAAATATTAATTTTTTGTGTAGTTTTTAATGCCGCTTTTCTAATTGTGGCAACAAGAGTATATCATTTCTGTTAAAAGCCACAGAGTAAAAAGCAAAGGAAAAAAGGGAAAGAATTGATTATTATTTCTTTATGTTGCCATTTTCTCATTAAAAAGGGAAAACATTTAAATTTAGATACATGTGTGAATTTCAAGAATATTGTCTGTTATAAAACCCGGTGAATTTGGATTTCATTTACAAAATTTTATTTATACTTAAAAGAATATCAATAGTTTAATATCTGTTTCAGCAATTAGCATCGAGACTTTGAGTTTTGAATCAAAATGATCAAATTAAGATACCATTTTTTTTTAAAAGATGGATTCAAATATGAAATGTGCATTTGAAAATTTTGATAGGGGAAAATGATGTCGGGTTTCGATTTCACAGGGAAAAAATTCCATGATGGAGTCAAAGTGGAATAAATTTTGCTTTTTTTCGTTTTGGAATACTAGCATAAGATCGTTAATTGATAACTTTATCATAATAACAGATCTTTAATATTTCTTAGTTACTGCTTACATGCACGGATAAAGTTTAATTTTAACAATTTCTACAACTGAGTTTTATAGAATAATATTTTGTTAACTTTAGGTTAATTGATTTGTTTCAGGGTTGGACTTGCCAATATAAGGTGTATTTTTTAATATAACTAATTTTGTAGGTTTATTATAAATCAATGAAACGATTCCTTTTTAAACATTCTTTTGTCAAAATTTGACAGGTTCTACCTAGTTATCTTAAAGAACATTTTTGTGTATTAAAAAAATTGGCCCTGTGTGGCATTAAAAAATAATCCATTATCCATTTTTTTTTTTTTTTTTTTTTAATTGCAAAAAAAAAAAAAAAAAAAAAAAAAAAAAAAAAAAAAAATCTAGTTGTGGCCATTGGTGTTCATTATAAATCAAGATTTTACTGCGCCAAAAATACAAAATAAAGGTAATTTCTCGTCCCCCTTACACAAATGCAATTTGTTTTTTTTTTTTCAGTGTAAATTATATATATATATATATATAAAGATTGATAGAGAAACACACTTTTAAAATTTTTGGATAAGACAAGTTTTGAAATTAACGTCCTCAATATATCGATATATATTTAAGATATTAAATTTTTATTTTCATTTAGAAAAATGAATTGTCAGTTACTTTTTTTATTATATGTATGTGTGTAAAAAAAATTTAGAAAAATTGTCAATGTTTTAACCTACATACTCCTAAATTATATTTGCTATAGAAACATATGATAACGAAAATTTGTATATGATGAAATTTAATTAACTTTTTAATGTGCATGGATTCTATTATTTATCTTACTCTTCTTGTTTACACTACTTGTAAACTTGTTTTAAGATAGATTTGAAATTTCCAAACTTCATATAGATAATTTATTATTCAACATGCAAAAAAATCTCTATAAATATGTATTTTTTTTTAAACGATAGTTTATTATTTAACATAGGTTTTATAATTACATATAGTATGATAAATGAACTTTTTGATTTTCCTTAACTTCAATATAATTTCTTTCCATTTTCCCATGTGATAATTTTAAATCAAAATTATGTAGGTTCAAATGATATTTTATGACTTTGTTGGATTATTGTCAAAATTGCTTGACTTTTCCAGTACTTCTAAATCCCTCAATCCCACCTGATTTCTAATTTTTTCATGACTACTAAATACACTGAATAACATGACCACTATGTATCTAAATTTCCTGTAACAAATATTAGATACTTTGCTGTAACTGAATTCTTTTATTATTAACAGCTGTTAAATAAATAAAAAGAAAGAACAATTTTAAACATTTTACCATCTGCATCGAGAGATATTCTTTCATATATATCGAGTCTGTTTTGTCTGGTGTATTTTATGATTCGTTGTGTATAATTTGTTGGGAAAATCGCCAGAAAATCCCCAGCCGCTGAATATAACTTTTTGAATTCAGCATCAATCTGTAATAAAACAAGGGGGAAAATATGTTAAGCATGGATTATCATACAGTGTCCAAGCTAACAAAATAATCATTATTTAACAGGGTTGGCAAAAAACCTGGTTTTTTCTAAAATCTCCCAAAACACCGTATTTTTTGTTTTTGTTTATACCTGGTTTTTTAAAACATCCTTTTTTATTGCATATTCATGCACATTTATTGATAAAAATAGACATTTTTGGATTATAAGTAATGTAACTTCATTTTAAAATAAATTAAATAATTATATTGAATTTATGTAGAAAATTTTAAAAAATCATATTTTAATTTAAACAGTATTAGCAAAGTATTATGTTAAAAAATAATAATAATAAACTGCTCTACATAGTGAAGCATTGATACTCTGAAAATCTTTATAACAATCTTTTGATTACTAATAATAAACATTTGGATGCAGTTTGATAAATATAATATTATTTTCTACAATTATTCAAATAATAAATTTCAAACACTTCTTGAGGTTTTATTTGAGTGACAGTTTGAAGTCAACATTTTTTGTTATTAAATTTAGCACGTAACAGGAAAAAAATAAGATTGTTATTTTTAAAATGTTATAACTGGTACCCAGTCTTTGAATAATTTCTTATTCAACTTCATTTTTTCATTTTAATTCTTCAAGATAATATCCCAAATGAAAAAGAATTTCTGTTAAAGCTTGAGCAAAATCTTAAAGATCATCATTTTATGTTATTAATTGCATTAAATAATCTGCATTTTTTTTTTAAATAAAATATTTTATACTAAATATTGAATTTTTAAAATCTATTTTATGTGTGATCAATTCATATGTTTGAAGCTTTATCTTTAGAACAATATAGATATGTTCACCAACACATACTGATTTTAATGCAAAAACATAAAAATAAACATAAATGACCTAAATCCACTGTATCCAGTAGATATGTTCACCAATGCATACTGATTTTAGTACAAGAACATAAAAATAAAAAATATACATAAATGACCTAAATCCACTGTATCCAAAGCTTATTGCTGAAATAAAGTGTTTATAATCGATACTATTAATGAAACGAAATTTAAAGTAAAATTAAATTTGAAGAAACTTAAAAATTATGTTGAATCAAGAAACGCTAGTTCGTTGTCAAACGCTAGTACGGTTCCTTATGTTAGTACACGATTGCCTTCTGTAAATTTGCCAAAATTAAATATTCCGAATTTTAAAGGCGATCCTAATACATTTCTTGAATTTATCAATAGTTTTAAAAATACTATTGATATTAATGATAATTTGACAAAAATAGAAAAATTAATATATTTGAAATCATTTTTGTCTGGTGAAGCCTATTAAACGGTATCTGGATTAGCCCTAACAGAAAGTAATTACGATCACTCGTTAGATTTACTAGAAAAAAGGCATATTTTTACGGGGAAGTAAAATATTCTTCCTTGCATCGTGAATTCGTAACAACTTCTCCGTTTTTAACAAAACATTGCGTCACAGGTGGCTTTTCATCGGCGACCACAAGGTGCCTTTGGGTTGCTTCACACGTGATTTGTAACAGTGTTATAAGTAGAAATTATTTATATCCAATGATCTTAAACACTTAAATTATAAAGAAAGAAGAGAAAATGTCAATAAATTTCTTCTTAATAAAAAACAGTTGGTTTAAACTGTGATTTAAACCATGGTTAAAATAAATTGATTTAAACTGTGCCAACCCTGTTATTTGGTACAATGAAAAGTAACTCCTAAAGGTAATTAATTTCAACAATATAAATTCAGTTCTATAGAATTCTTATTTTATAAGGAACTCTTACGCACCTGAATTTTTAATTTGAAGTTGAAATAACTGCAAAATTATAAATCTGTTTTGCTTATAGCTTATACATTTTTTTGTTTGTTTTTGAATTATGTTATTTTTTATGTTATATTAAAAGCCAAAACATTCACTACAACTATTAAAATTTTCCAAAAAACAGTGGAAAAGAAAAAAATATAATAATATATATATACATACATATACATGGAAAATTCTAACCTAAATAAATACACAGTCAACCCTCAGTATAGTGAACCGTCTGTGGACTCAGCAATATGTCCACTATAATCAGTAGATTGCTATCTCACAAATGCTTAAAAAAAACATTTTTTAGCATATGGTATGGTATTGTTACAAAGATGTTGCAGTCATATGTAATTTGCTAACAATTATTAACTAATTAAATAGATAA
The DNA here is from genome assembly GCA_964019185.1 of Maratus speculifer. NCBI lineage: Eukaryota > Metazoa > Arthropoda > Arachnida > Araneae > Salticidae > Maratus > Maratus speculifer. Next base: position 8,134 of record CAXHSM010001588.1, read on the forward strand.
TAAATCAAATGTTAAAAAGTTAAATATTTGCTTGTTAAAACTTGTTTTTGTTGTTATATTCTATGGAAAAAATTAATGATTTTATGACTAAATACAATTTGATTTTAAGTTCAATTTATCAATTTTCTTATAAACACTGACTGTGTCTAAATATATACATAAAGGAGTAGTGATGGGCGATAACGAGAAGTTTTTCTCGATTTTCTCGATTGTATGAACATCTCGATAACTTTCGATTGTGTAAAATTTTTCTCGATGACTCCAGTTTGCAATTGCTTTTATACCATACAGGATTCAATTTTATCAAGAGTCTACTACAGGTGAATGAGTCGGTGTTAATAAAGACACGATGGATTCACTCGCTAGTGAACCCCTCCTTTGATTGGTGTATCCAATTTATACACAATCTTTTAATATGAAATCTCGAACTGGGTCCTCATTGTATATGGCATCATATACCAAACGCGGTGTGCACGCACAGCAAAATCTTGTAAACAAAGAAAAAGAAAAATTTCGAATTGAACGAACAACCGAACGTAAGCTCGAATCGAACGTTAAATTTTGAAAACTGCCCCCCCCCCCAAGGTAACGTAGTGTGTGTGTGTGTGGGGGGGGGGGGGGAATATATAACATCGGGTGCATAAGATCAGTAAGTGGTCACATGCCAAACAACAACTTCCTTATTTTCTAAATTCCATGTATATTATAAATATTATTTATTGCAAAATCCGGAAAAAAAAAAAAAAAAAAATTTTGGAACTGCTGACAGAAATCAAAACTTGAACAATTACGTGTGTATTTTTTTAATCGTCAGGAAGTATTTTATTGTGCAGGAAATACAAGGACCAAGTAACCGCGGTAAAATAACGCCTACACGCGAGAGGAGGCCAGAGTCCCAGTAGTGGTGAACAATATTTATATGATGCAGATGTCATACACGCACCACATTGGCACGATGTTTTCCAGATGCCGATTTAGCGAAAACTTCGAAGAATTTTGAGAAATTTAAATTTCAACCCCTTATGGGTCCGTAATGTGACCCAGAATGACGGGAGAAACTTTTTTATGCTAAATTGGTAATGTATGAAGCATAAGCTTTCAATAAACATATTACATCAAAAAATGAAAAATGCCCCCCTGCCCCCCCCCCCCCAAAAAAAAACCCCGGTGTTATGGGGAAAACCGTAAAACTGCAAAAAGAGCGGCGACGAAAAGTTAGCTATGCTATAGTTTTTCTCGCTGCTGTAGCTCCCATACAAACAAAGTTATAGCCTTTTAAAAATTGAAATGAGCAAAAGAAATGAGTCAAGAAATGAGCAAAATTATGTTGGTGAATAACCAACAGGGGGGGGGGGGGTCAATACCCCCGCTTGTGCCATATAGCTTAAACTTTTAAGTTAAAATTGGTAGAGAAAAAAATGAACAATATTTTAAAGTGTATGTTGGGGGGGGGGGGGGGGGGTCAAGCCCCTCACCTTTGGAAGAGGTCCTCAAAGAGGGAACTTTAAAACAATGTGCCTAGGTTACAGTAACAATGTGGCTAGTTCAATGGTTTTTTTTCCATCTCAAAAAAATTTCCAATACGCCTAAGGACGTTTTCAATTAAAAAATTCGATCTAAAATGATAAAAACACAAAAAGCTTCGAAAAATGCCAACCCCCCCCCCCCCCCCACTCCCGCCGTGGGAACCAAATTCGGAAGGGGGGGCGTAAGAAAGCATCATAATATGAAAGAGTAATTCGAGATCTTCAAGATGATATACAACATGACTGGCTTAAAAAGTGAAAATTGTCCCTTTCCCCTAACCCCCGTCAGTCCAACCCTTTCGCCCCTAATTTCCTGCAGCAGACATTTAAATTTTTTTACGATTGATAAATAATTACCGAATGATTCGATAGAAAAAAACCACACTTAAATTGATAAGTATTGTAGAAATCGCTACTGTTTTAAACATATGTTCATCCCCTCTCCAACCCCCTCTTTGAATTTTTTTTTTTTTTTTTTTTTTTTTTTAAATAAACAATATTTATTGGGGGTACCACGCACGTGACAGCATGGTAAGACTAAAATACCAGAAACTTTGAAAATTAGGTCTTCATTTCACAAGTCATATTCTCATGCTTCTTTCTGTACTTCGTTTTTCGATAAAACTCTCATTTCACAAAGCTATCGACAAAACGCCTCGATAAAGCTCGTCATCTCTATTCTCAGCGAGAACGAAAATCATCCTTATCGAAAAAGGCATTCATCAGCAAACCACAAGATTCTCGGAGTGCCGCTTTTATCAAGGTTAAATTTCATCTGGAAGTTTCAAGTCCTTCGATAAACCTATTTCAATCGAGATTAATTTTCATCGCGATGAAATGATTTTCTCGTTATGCCTGACTTTATCACGATGAAATTTGTTGAAATGAGAGGCATATTCGAAAGCTCTTTTAATCATTCTTTCATATTATGAATCTTTCTACTTTTGGAGTTGAATTTTAAGGGGAGGGAGGAGGGGAGGGGAGGGGAGGGGGGAGGAACGATGAGGGGGCGAATTTTTTAAATCTTAGCTATTTCGACAATAAATGTTATTTTTGGTGTGGATTTTTTTATGGAACTCTCCGGTAAGTATTATTTATTAAATATAAAGATTTTAAAGTGCGGCATCATTTTTAGGTGTAGTCTAGGAAAAATAAGTGAACCCACGGGTGACATGTAAATTTCAAACCTTTTTTTTTTTTTTTTTTTTTTTTTTAAACCCGTCATGTTATATGTACATCATCGGAATGTTTTGGCACCTCAATTTACGAATCTTTCTCCGCCTGGAGTTGAATTTCAGGAGGAAGGGGGGGGGGGGGGAGAGAGAAACCGATAAGAGGGTGAATTTTTTAAACCGTGTCTATTTCGGCAATAAATATCATTTTAGATGTGGAGGTTTCTTTTATGGAACTCTTCGGTAAATATAACTTATTAAATATAAAGATTTTAAAGTGTGTGTGTGTGTGTGGGGGGGGGGGGGGGTACGTCATTTTTAGGTGTGTTCTGGGAAAAATGAGTGAACCCACAGGTGACATGTAAATTTCAACCTCTTTTTTGGACCCGTCATGTTATATATATATCATCGGAATTTTTTCGAACCTCTATTTCATTTTACGAATATTTCTCCTCCTGGAGTTGAATTTCAGGAGGGGGAGGGGAAGCGATAAGAAGGTGATTTAATTTTAGCTATTTCGACAATGAATATCATTTTAGATGTGGTTTTCAGAGGAGCGCTCCGGTAAATATTATTTCTTAAATACAAAAGTTTAAAATGGGATTTCCTGGTGCATTCTGGGAAGAAAAAGTAACATTACGGCCACGGGTGAGGAGTAAATTTCAAACTTTTTTTGGATCTGTTATGTGATATGTCATAGGAAAGGTTTCGGAATATTCTTCCAATTCTTTCATATTATGGACCTTTCTCTTCCTGCAGTTTAATTTCAGGACGGGGGGGGGGGGGGTGTGAATTTTTTTAATCATAGCTATTTCGAGAATAACTATCATTTTAGAAGTGGTTTCTTGATGGAACCTTCTAATAAAAATTACTAATTATAAACATTTTAAAGTAGGGGATGCGTGATTTCCGGGTGTATTCTGTTAAGAAAAATTAAACCTGCGGGTGAGGAGTAAATTCCAAACTTTTTTTGGACCCTTCATGTGATTGATTTTTGGAATGTTTATAGAGACTTCCAATATATAATTTATAATGTATGAAAAATTCACAAACTGTGAGGACAGGCTGTATTCCGGGTGTTGCAATAGTTGGAATTCTAAGGGTAGTGTTTTTATATCTTTTGTTGACTCCTCTTTCGTGATATATCATTAGAAAGCTCTGTAATTACCATTTTATTTTATATACCTCCCGCGCTCATCCCGCCCCACTTTGGCCCCGCGGGAAACTCTTTAATAAATTTAACCGACACCCATCATGCCAAGTATTGTTGGAAAGCCTAATGACCATTTACTTATATTATGCATTTTCATTGCTCCTGCACTACTTTGCCCCCCCCCCCCCCTCCGAGTGGTCCGTTTAATGAATTTCAATAGAGTCTTCTAATAATGGGAGAATTGTAGATCGCATCCCAGTATATGTACAAAAAACAATAAAAGATTTTGATCACTTTGAATATCCTTTTAGTTCATGTTATTTCACTATGAGTGCTTTTGATTATTTTATCTTTGGCCATTTTGCTACTCACGACTTTACAACTTATTGAAACCAAGGAACGCCGTTACATGACTTTTCTACTATTGCGGCTCCATTATAACATCCTTTTGGTTTGTTGTTGTTTTTTAAATTCATTTGTTTTCAGTTTCCATGTATTTATTAAATTATGCTTTTTAAACATGTAATAACAAAGATTTTAATAATCGATTGTAAAAACATCTCGATTGTAGATTCTCGAAATTAATCGATGACTTTATCGAATGCGCTTTTTTACGATTACGATTTTTATTGAGTAGGAAATTTTCGAGAATCGCCCATCACTATAAAGGAGTTAAATTTAAAATACTTATTCAGGCAATTTATTAAAATTGAAGATCATCAGAATATGATTTTTTCCCTTATTTCAAATAAGATATAAAATTAAAAATGTGTAAGATTAAAAATGTATAGTAAATGTTTACCACATACCAAAATGCCTCCAAAATCTTTAAACTTTGGATAATTTTTTAGAATAGCTGAAATAGATGGATTTTCGTTTTTTATGAAATTCCGTCGTACTTTGAAAGTATCCATCATCGCTTCCAATATTTCTGCTTTGTGTAGATCCGAAGGCACTTGATATTGTAACCAAGTAATCTAAGAATGAAAGAAATACTTAAAAAATTATTTGCTATTGAAAGAAATGAAATGCAAAAAGTATTCATTTCAGTGAGTTCAATAGTTATTATTTATGCATAAAATTTTAAAAGTAACGCAAGCAAAATATTCATTTTAATTACTTTTGAAGTTAATGATATATCATCATCTTCAAATTCTTCATCATCATCATCATCTAACTGGGCTGCTGCTCTTTTTCGATTTTTTTTTTTTTTTTTTTTTTTTGAAGGAGATACCTTCACTCGCAGAGTTTTTAATCTATATTCAATTAATCCTTGTCTACTAGGCAAATCAAATAAGTGCTCCTAAAAATAGAAATTAATTATATCATTAAAAAAAAAAAAAAAAAAAAAAAAAAAAAAAAAAACAATAAATGTTATCATACTATTATTATTACTTACATAGCCTTCAACATTGTCACGTGAGGCCTTCAATACGGGAAATGTCTTGATAATAGCTTTTGCTAGATTTATTTTGTGGTTTGAGGTTGGATAGCTATAAAAATAAATAAATAAAATATAAATTGAAATAAAATAATTATCTTTAGAAGAAATTATTTAAGAAAATGACAAATAATTTTCAATTGTTGAAATTTTAGATTGAACAAATTTTAGTTTAATGGCTATACCCTAGTACTTTTCTTTTTTAGTTACTTATTAGGGAAAACAGGGTCATTAGATAGGGGGAGAAGGAAATGCTAGTGCTTATGATGACTCCACAAACATAAAAATTTCTCTAGTAATCAACATAATAGGTTTTTATGGCATGAAATCCTGCTTTCAAATGATTCGTTTATTAAAATAGTTATTTAGCTAAATTTACTCTCAAGAAAAATGTTCGTGGAGTATCTATAGAAGACACTTATACACAGTAAAATGTTTAATCATAACAAAAGCAATACAATTTTATTTTGTGCATAGGTGTATGTCATACATACTTTACAGCCCTCTCAAAATCGCCCTTTACTGTCATTAATTTCATGGAAAAAAGCTTTTTAATTTATTGCTCGTATCTTCTGGGATTGGGCTATAAATTTTCCTACATTCTTGAGGAAACTGAAAATGCCATAAACAGGTTAAGAGCTATATGAGGTTGTGACCAAAACCAAATTTTAAATGTTTTATATTTACAACACAATAAATTTGCAGTCTTTCAACACTATGGTTATACAGAAATAAAATTGTGCGATATGCCACACTGACATAATAATAGTGAAATATTTTATTTTCAAATGAAGATTCGTCTTTTCTTTTGAATGAAAATTCATTATAGAATTCAATAAAAATTTAAATTTCTTCTGAAAAGTATCATTTTTATCAATAGAACATTTGCATGCTTCCAATTAGGGATTATTTAACCTTTTATATCCTGATGGCAGTTTTAAGTACCATTACAGAAAATTCAATGTAAAATTTGTCTTTTAATAAAAATAGATTGCAGTTTTCAAATAAAACAATTTGTTTCATTGTATTTAGAAAGGACAATGGAAAAGTTTGAGGTTAAGTATTCTTTTAATGTAGTTATTTCTTAACAATTTATAACTTTTATCCTATAATAAAATGTTACACGAAAAACTTGCAACTACAACACATTTTCCTTTTATAGATAGGATTTCAATGCATTTATTTACACTGTTCTTATAAGAATTGTAAAAGTTCATAAAAGTACTTTTTATTAATTTATCTAATTATTCTTGTAAATACTGTAAAAAAAAACATTAATTTATAAAACATATTTTAATTTAAATAAATACAATCAACTCTATGATATCTGCCAATGTATAATCCGCAAATGTCTATTATCCGCACAATATGTTGGAATGTACACAAGCAGTTAATCTCATAAAGTTAAATCTGGCACAAATATTTTTTCAGTGGTAAATTTTCAGACAGATGAAAAAATATTTAAAATGTAAATTGGATATAAATATTTAAATTTCCCTGAGCAACAAAACTGTCTTTGAGCAAGAAATAATGAATGTTCATAGACTATACGAAAAAGTTATAGATAACAAACCAAAACTGAAACTATCAATTTGTTGTATAAACATTTAAATTTTTTATTGTATATAATTTCTAATTCCTTTAATCTTAGTTATTAAATGTAATCAACAAGCTTGCATTATTTTTTTTTCCCATTGTAATTTTCGTGCAGTTTTTTCAGTCGATTAAAAAAGAAAGAGCTAGCTATAAAGAAAAGAAGGATCTATAATCTTCAAAAATGTATAATCTGCCAAACATTCGGTCTCTAAATGTGTGAATTTCACTGAGTTGACTGTATCTAAAAATAAAATAATTATTATATGTTGTTCTGGATATGATACATATTAATGTAAATATTTATTCAGACAAAGCAATTTTTGTATTAAAAATTCAGGCTTAACACAGTTTAAAATGTTCAAGTCTTATTTTTAAATATGACATCATTTACATAATGAAAACATACATATTTTTGCTCTTTCAACTAGAAAATATTTTCAGATGACTAAATTGTTGATTAAAAGTATTAGTATACTAAAATAGAAAAGAAAGAAAAAATAATATAAAAATTTAAAATATGAATGAAATAATACGTACAGAGATTCTAAATCTTTTATCATGGCATCGACACATATTCTTACTAATTCACTCACATATTTTCGACATATTTCTTCAGACTTCGGCTTCTTAAAAAGTTGAAACAGCATACGTCGCCTTGCTGATTGGTGTAATATATTTTCTATATCAATTGTCTATATATAAAGGATTTTTCTGTTAATTTTTTTTTTAATTAGAAATAAAAATTAAGTGTTAGATGTTACTAAATACATAAAAAATGCTGTCAATGAATATGATTTATTTCAGTTTTATTTCAGGTTTAGCCAGAATTAATAACCAAAAAAGTTTAGTTAATACATAAATATATTTGGTAACAAGATAACGATTACCAGTAATAACAGCAATATCTTGTATTTTTTAGAAATAAATTTATTCTTCCTTCATGAAAACACATGAATTCAGTAATATAAATGATAATTACAAATTAAAATATATATGGAATTGATATAAAATTTAAAAAGTAGAATTTTGTCCCTACATACAAACTGGATGTTTCATTGTTTACATCCGTAAATTATGTGCAGATTTTAGAGAGTTGTGGATTTTAGGAGTGCGGATTTAAGGGAGTCTACTGTATTACACTTTGTTGAATTAATTAAGTAAAACATAATTAAAGAAAAGTTAGATTAATTTTTATCTACAAAAAAGAGAAAAAATTTATTCATTTTGCAATGACAGTTATTAACATGCACCTACCATAGCCATGTATATTTACATACCTTTTTAACCTCTGTCAGCATCCTCTTTGTTTATTTTATGATTTTTTACTGCATTTAAGGGGATGTGGAGGGGGGGGGATTAACAGGGTTTTATGGGAGATGTGAAAGTAAAAAAAAAAAAAAAAAAAAGAAAGAAATATTGAATTACAAAGCATGTTAATCCTATAAAATAACAATAAATAAATCAATAAACTGCAATTTTTTTTATAAATGAAAGTTTTTATTATTTTTCGGTTTAGGATCCTTTTAACATTCTAGATATTGGGACACCATATAATTGATCCTACACTGTACTGCGTAAAAATTAGATTTTTTTCCACCACTATCCTTAATTTTTTAATTATGCATTAAAATGCAAAATCCTGCCCCCCCCCCCCCAAAAAAAAAAAAAAAAAAAAAAAAAAAAAAAAAAAAAAAAAGATAAAGATTTTAAATAAAAACTCAGCTGGATTTTGTTGCTGAACCAATTTAGAAAAACTCAAGCTGGTATTAAATATGTGGTCAGCTAACTTTATTCTGTTACTTAGTATGCATACAAAATGTATATTAGATTAACAAAATGTTAGAAACTAAACCTAAATAATTATTTAATTCACAAAATGGTCAACATTGGTAATAATGTTGTCAAATTGGTAAATAAAGCTATTAACCCATTGCACTTGAGAGGTGGCTTTCACTCACCACTAGCATTGCCAGGTGCACATCATACATCTAGATTTCAAGTGTTCTGGACTGTTGCGAAATCTCCTCCGATGAAAGTGACGTTTCTTTCTCGCCTGCGAGCGAGCGATGTATTTATATGATGCTAAATGGCAACCAGTTTTTCGTTGCCTTGACGACAGCAATGTTTTGGAATGTTTTAGTTTAATTTATTATTAGAGTTGCTGAATTTTATGCGTCTTTGAAATGTTATATTTATTGAATAATAGTGGAAATACCAGATTGTCTGGTATTGTAAATATTTATACAGTAATATTTCAACACATTTAGAATAAACTTAATAATAAAAGGAAAACTTTCTGATGTGGATTAATTTCTCTTCATGGACCAGTATTTTAAAGTAATTTCCTTTGACATATCTAATGGCAGAGTTATCGATATCGACAGTTAAATATCGCAGAGTAAGACTTGAAGATATTAGTGGTGTCCAGAGCATTTAGAGTTAAGATTTACGTGAAGCCCCTGGCAGTGTTCTCGCTGACATTTGTCTAACGTTAGTAATTTGGCTAATTAAAAATAAAAAAACATTTGCCAAATGAGAAAAGTATCAGCAAAATAGATTCGTCGTGTAACACAAAAAAGTTTAATCCTTTAACGTATTCTTTATTTTTCAATATGTTCTAAAATAACACAAGTTTATATAACTGTGACAACGACTGTTATTAATCTAATTTCAACTATCCGCTACAGATATAAAAAATATGTATACATTAAATATATATGCATATGTATGAAAAAAAAAAAGAGAGCTCTTGCAATTTGGCAAATCTAATAGCTTGTTTACTCACCAAATGAAGAATTTAGTTGCAATTTGGCTTATTGGCGAGCGACAGTGAGAACAATGGCCCCTGGTAACACTCGTGGTGAGGGAGAGCAAAGGGTTAATGCAACTATCCTCAAAAAAGTTTATAATTTAAACATGTTTGCCTTACCTCAGGACTTGAAAATGGCAAAATATTGTATGAATTGCGACTTGGCGGCACTGGTGTTGAGGTTGATGGAATGTGTATAGCACTTGAATCATGTGTCTAAAAAAGTTTTTTATTATTGTTAAATACTATCAATAAATCATTCCATCATAAAACGAACAATATAAATATTTATGCTAAGTTCATTAATAAATAAAGGATTCTCACCGGATTCTTATTGGTCTCAGATAAGTTTTCACTGTTTACTAAATCACTACTGGCAATGCTGAAATTAGATAAATTAAGATCTGATGCCACAGCAGTTACAGTAACATCTTCTTTTCTCTGCTTCACAATGCGCATTATTTTTTTTCTATCGCCCAGCTTAATCCCCAGACTTTTCAAGTCCTCTTCATTTAGGTCTAAAAAGGCCTCCTCGTCTACATTTTCATCTGGAAAAAAAAAATAATAATAATAATTTTATAATTAACATAAAACATTGTTGACTCATAAAATACTGAGAAATTAAGCTATTTTCTTCTTTTGAAAAAAATCTTGGATACAACAATAAGTGTAGATTTTACACAACACAGTCATGGGTGCAAGACCTTCAGTTTCAGGACTGATTTTAGTCCTAAGAAGATTTTTGATAGATAGTAAACTCTATACTATATATTAAGTTGTAGCAATTTTATTGCCAAGAACTTTTAATTACTTTCCTTCATGGTAACGGTAAGATATCAATTTATATTATAATCATAATACAAAACATAGAAATCTTTTAGACTATGTTCATTTGGTTAGTTTTAATCTTAATTTTAGTCTTAGCTCAGATGTACTTCTTGCACCCATGAATACAGTAGACTCCCTCAAATCCGCACAGCTTGGGACCAGAAGTTATGTGGATTTTAGAATTTAGCAGATTTCTGGCCATTGCTTTGTTTACATTTTTAAGCAGTTATTTCAATATAAAGCAATCAAAATTATAATGAATGATTGTAATGTAAAAAAATAATAATAATAATTTAGTAAAGTAATAAAGTAAAATGATAAAAAATAAGGTAAGGGGTCATCTATAAATGATGTCAAGAATAACTAGTTTCCGGATAAATGGTTCCATACTTTATTAGCTAGTGAGAGAAGAATTTAGAACATGAATTTCTTAACTGTTTATCTTAAAGGCATACATTAATGATAAACTAAATCAAATAATCTATTTGCAATTTATTTACTATATCCTATGCAAATAGATTTCAAGAATGTATTTCTGCAGTTCATACCCTACAATATTAATGTATGTAAATAAGTCTATTTAACTATGCAACATATTTTTTTGTTTTTATTTTTATAAAAACTAGTTTTCTGAAACAACGGTTTTAACTATGGTTAAAATCAGTTTAAACCATTGCATGTCAAAAATGTTATGTAGGTTCTTCATAGATAATAACGAACATATTGCAAGCTTGAATAACTGAAGCACATGTTCTTCAAATAGTAGAAAAACAAACTTGAATTTCAATGTTTTTTCAATAGTGAAGTTTTCCATCAACAAAGAAAATTTTTAACACATATGCCTGATGAATACAGGAAATAAATAATATTATATAGTATGCAAAAATAAAAATAAATAAATAAAAATCAGTGCAAAGTTCTTCAATAACATTTGTCAACAGAAAAATCTAGCCAATCAAATGGCACAACAATTTACTTTGCTTGTGAATATATTCAAGCAGTTTAATGAAAAAATGATGAACGTACTGCAAGCTTGAATAATTAGAGACCATCTGTTATTCGATTACACATTTGAATTTGAATGTTTTTTTTCAATAGGAAAGTTTCCCAGTAACGAAGAAAGATTTTAACATAAGCGATGACGAACACAGGTTTTAAATAACACTATATGCAGTTTGCAAGATAAATAAAAATTAGTGCAAAGTTCTGCAGTAATATTTGTAAACAGAAAAATGCAGCCAATCAAATTACACAGCAATTTATATTGCTTATAAATATATATTGAAGCTGTTTCTTGTAAAATTGACGAACATACTGCAAGCTTGAATAATTGGAGAATATCTATTATTCAAATACATAGTTGAACCTGATTTTTTTTTTTTTTTTCATGAGGAAAGATTTCCAGTAATGAAGAAAGATTTCAACATAAGCAATGATGAATACAGGTTTTAATTAAGACTATATACAGTTTGCAAGAAAAATAAAAATCAGTGCAAAGTTCTGCAGTAACATTTGAAAACAGAAAAATGTAGCCAACTGAATTACACAGCAATTTACATTGCTCGTATACATATATATAAGAGCTGTTTCATGAATAATTGACGAATATACTGCAAGCTTGAATAATTAAGAGTGTATCTATTATTCAAATGCTCAAATGCATAGTTGAACTTCAATGTTTTTTTTTTTTTTTTCAATAGGAGAGTTTTCCAGTTACGAAGAAAGATTTTGACATAAGCAATGACGAACACAGGTTTTAAATAACACTATATACAGTTTGCAAGATAAATAAAAATTAGTGCAAAGTTCTGCAGTAACATTTGTAAACAGAAAAATGCAGCCAATCAAATTACACAGCAATTTATATTGCTTGTATTATATACTGAAGCTGTGCCATGAACAATTCACAAACATATTGCAAGCTTGAATAATTTGAGAGTATCTGTAATTCAAATACATAGTTGTATGTTTTTTTCAATAGGAAAGTTTTTCAGAAACAAAGAAAGATTTTAATATAAGCAACGATGAATACAGGTTTTAAATAAGACTATTTACAGTTTCAATGAGAAATAAAAATTAGTGCAAAGTTCTGCAGTAGCATTTGTAAACAGAAAAATGTAGCCAACTGAATTACACAGCAATTTACATTGCTCGTATATATATATATATTAGAGCTGTTTCATGAACAATTGACAAATATACTGCAAGCTTGAATATTTAAGAGTGTATCTGTTATTCAAATGCTCAAATGCATAGTTGAACTTCAATGTTTTTTTTCAATAGGAAAGTTTTCCAGTAACGAAGAAAGATTTTGACGTAAGCAATGACGAATACAAATTTAAAATAATGCTATATACAGTTTGCAAGTGAAATAAAAATCAGTGCAAAGTTCTGCAGTAACATTTGTAAACAGAAAAATGCAGCCAATCAAATTACACAGCAATTTATATTGCTTGTAATTATATACTGAAGCTGTGCCATGAACAATTGACAAACATATTGCAAGCTTGAATAATTTGAGAGTATCTGTAATTCGAATACATAGTTGAATGTTTTTTTCAATAGGAAAGTTTTCCAGAAACAAAGAAAGATTTTGATATAAGCAATGATGAATACAGGTTTTAAATAAGACTATATACAGTTTCAATGAGAAATAAAAATCAGTGCAAAGTTCTGCAGTAACATTTGTAAACAGAAAAATGTAGCCAACTGAATTACACAGCAATTTACATTGCTCGTATATATATACAGGGTGATTCAGCTCGTCGGTGACAAACTTTAAGGATCGATAGAGCACACCTAGACGAACATTTTTGAATAGGGAATGTAGGGTCCCTGACGCGATGGTAAGGCGCTAGGCGCTTTCGAAAATTTGGGTGCCGAAATTCGAAACGTCATAAAAACTAGGGAAATGGTTAGATTTTCTTGCTTGTTGCGTCGAAATGATTCTGTTTGTTTGGACTTTCTTCAGTACCAATTTGATAAGCGTATCTCTTAAAACATGGATAGGGAGCGTGCAGACTTTGGAGAGCTAGACAACAACTTTAAGCCCGTTATTTTGATAATTTAACACATGCTCGCCAAAGTTTATACTCTAACTTAAAGTTTGAACCCAAAAGTAGAGCCCTGCAAAAAGCGTAAGAGCCGGAATAAAATGTCAAAGTACAGGGTGGTCGAAACTCGAAGGCTCCTAAGAGATAAACAAACAGATTTCTTGACTTATGGCATGCATTTTCATGATTCTGTTTGCTGGGGCTCTCTGAAACTCAGTTGAACGGTACAAAAAGAAACATCGATAGGGGGCGCTTTGGGCAAAAATCATAATTCGTTGACATTTCGGACGCTAACTGGAAACGGGGCGCTACGATCAGTTAGTAATAATGAAAACACATTTTCTACCTCTGCTCAACACTTCTGAATAAATTTAGACCAAAAACATCAATGATACTGGAAATTTATTTACAAAAAATAACACTACAGAAGATGCTCGAAATTTCGACCTTGGGCCATGATGCAGGCTTCGCACCTCCGTCGCATTGAGGAGTGTGTGTTTCCAACAATGCCAGGAGTATCTCTGATCTGCCCTGCAGCTGCCACAATGCGCGCCACAAGTTCTTCAGCACTGCTGACAGGTGTATGGTATACCTCGGCCTTTAGGTAACCCCAAAGGAAGAAATCCAAGCAGGTGAGGTCTGGTGATCGGGCAGGCCAGTGAACTGGACCCCCACGCCCGATCCACCGCTGGCCATACCTTGCGTTTAGATGGAGATGCACGTCGTTCGTGTAATGGGCCGGAGCTCCATCGTGCTGGAACCACATCTGGCGACGCGAACCTTCGGGTACGTGCGCCTCCTCCAGAAGCTGCGGCAGCACTTGATCCAGGAAAATCAGGTAATTTCCACCTGTCAGCCGTTCAGGTAACAAATAAGGGCCAATGAGGCAATCCCCCAGAATGCCGGCCCACACATTTACTGAGAAACGCTCCTGGGCTGCTCGGCTTCTGGTTTCATGTGGATTTTCATCACACCACACATGACTGTTGTGGGCGTTCCACATTCCCTCCCGGCTGAAGGTGGACTCGTCCGTAAACAAAATGCTGTTTACAAAACGGGGATCCCTGGATCTCATCGCCAAGTACCATCTTGAGAATTCCACTCGAGGGCCAAAATCCTGCTCTCTGAGCAACTGCACCCGCTGGATGTGGTAGGGGTGCAGATTCCGGGAACGTAAGATGCGCCACGCAGTTGCTTGCGAAATGCCAACATGTCTGGCGATATCTCTCGTGCTAAGACCTGGGTTGTGCTCAACCAGGTTAAGCACAGCCTCTTCGTTGTCGGGGGTGCTCACTGATCGCTCCCGTTCAGGCCTGCCTCCGTCGAAAGATCCCGTTGTGGACAACCTCTGGTGTACTCGAGCGAAGAAGGCATGGCAGGGGATTTGCCTGTTGGGGTAACGCTCGGCGTACAACCGCTGAGCGGCTCGTCCATTACAACCAGCAGCGCCATACGCCAAATGCATGTCAGCCAATTCAGAGTTTGTGTACCGTTCCATCCTACTACCGATCTGCAGAGAAGTAACCCGAAGCTTAAGTAGGTACCGCACGTTCAAAAGACGTGTCTGCGCATACAACTACGTCATCTCGCGTTGTCGTCTACGCATTACGTATCTTTTGCATATCGATATGGTACGATATCTTTTGCATAAATCAGCAAAAAGCACCTTATGTAAATTTTATTGCGCGCATTGTGCATGATTGAAACCAGCTATGTTTGTTAAAAAAAACAAACAAACTGCAGTTTTAATAGCTTCTTATGATAAGTAAATTACTCTCTTGTTTTGTTTCTAATTGATCGTAGCGCCCCATTTCCAGTTAGCGTCCGAAATGTCAACGAATTATGTTTTTTGCCCAAAGCGCCCCCTATCGATGTTTCTTTTTGTACCGTTCAACTGAGTTTCAGAGAGCCCCAGCAAACAGAATCATGAAAATGCATGCCATAAGTCAAGAAATCTGTTTGTTTATCTCTTAGGAGCCTTCGAGTTTCGACCACCCTGTACTTTGACATTTTATTCCGGCTCTTACGCTTTTTGCAGGGCTCTACTTTTGGGTTCAAACTTTAAGTTAGAGTATAAACTTTGGCGAGCATGTGTTAAATTATCAAAATAACGGGCTTAAAGTTGTTGTCTAGCTCTCCAAAGTCTGCAGCGCCCCCTATCCATGTTTTAAGAGATACGCTTATCAAATTGGTACTGAAGAAAGTCTAAACAAACAGAATCATTTCGACGCAACAAGCAAGAAAATCTAACCATTTCCCTAGTTTTTATGACGTTTCGAATTTCGGCACCCAAATTTTCGAAAGCGCCTAGCGCCTTACCATCGCGTCAGGGACCCTACATTCCCTATTCATAAATGTTCGTCTAGGTGTGCTCTATCGATCCTTAAAGTTTGTCACCGACGAGCTGAATCACCCTGTATATATTAGAGCTGTTTCATGAACAATTGACAAATATACTGCAAGCTTGAATAATTAAGAGTGTATCTGTTATTCAAATGCTCAAATGCATAGTTGAACTTCAATGTTTTTTTTCAATAGGAAAGTTTTCTAGTAACAAAGAAAGATTTTGACATAAGCAATGACGAATACAAATTTAAAATAATGCTATACAGGGTGAGTCATAAATATCGAAACAATAGGCTATCTCCTTAAATATTGCCCCTAGACCCATACTTCCAATTGCAAAGTTTCATCAAAAAAGGTAAATTTTTTGATAAGATAACTTGCAACTCCATGGGGGGTCTATTTTAAAAAATACGAAAATTAAATTTTTATACGACCCCCAGAGAATAAAACTTCCAATTAGAAAATTTTTCCATATCCTCTTCTGAATCGAACAAAAAAAAATTCATCTCGATATCTGCAAATCCCTGGATGATATTAAAATCCAAAATTTTGCAAAATTCGTGACTTACACCACTTTAGCATACATCTGAGTGCAGCGATATCAGTTCATTTGAAATACAATTTAGGGATCGACCATTAATTTACGCATTGTTAAATGTAGACCCAAGACAATACTTTAACTTTTAAATATAAAATAAAAGCGTATAGTTTTTTGCTTTAAACTTCCTTGACATATGCTAGATGTCTGCAATATCTCGAGCTTGGCGCCAGGCTCGTAATTGGCACGACCCATTGGCCGGACCGTCTTATTAAACACTTATTAAAAGTGTTATTAAATTAAGTGATATTAATTAAACTCTCATTAACCGTGTCTTTAAAACTTATTGCCGCAGGCAATAAGTTTAATAAAAATAGTAATAGCGATAATGACCCTTCTATTAACTGGATCATATGGAATATATTTTAATGTTATTGTACATTTTAATGTTAATGGAAATATATTTTAATAAATTACTTAGAATTTTTTTCAAAAATCTAGTTTGTACTATTCAGTTTCAAAATTTATGTGGTTTTAAACATATTTTTACTTTTTTCTATCTTTACAAGAGAAAAGTATTGGATTCATGAAAATTTTCAATTCCGGTTTTCGACGGATTCACACGTTTTAGGGCTCAGAGATACCGAAAAACATGTTTTTACAAAATGTCTGTCTGTGAGTCACTGCTTCTGTATCTCTGTATATGATATACATTTTGTGAGCGCGCTATCTCAAGAACTAATACACAAAATTTAATAAAAAATTATATTTACTTAGTTCTTGATATACATTGATGCTGATTAGTTTTTGGTGAGAATCGCTTAACAGGTGACCGTACTGTAAAGGCTTTTGTGCGATTTCCGCAATCGCTGCATCTCCAGAATGCAAGGAATATCATCAATCTTCAGATTCAGTTATTCCTTGACATGAATTGATGTTATTTATATTTTGTTGTATATGGTTCCACGAGAGGCGCTGCAACACTGAATTTGTTACGATTTCTGCAATAGCTCTACTTTAAGAACTAATGCAGGAATTTCCATAAAAAGTCAGATGCAGTTACTTCTTGACATGAATTGGTTTTGTTTACGTTTTTGTATCAATCATCTTTCGGATGGCGTTTTCATAATGAATTTTGTATAGTTTACACGATTTCAGTGATATCTTGAATTTCGTATCTTTAGAGTCCTCCGATTGCTACATCCGAGTAGTTTATTTATTCCAAACGGCATTAAAAAAAATATTTATTCGAATGTTAAAGTCGAAGAGTATAACGTTTCTGTTGCGTATTTTTTTTTTTTTTTTTTTTTTATGCTAAGCTCCCACTAATATTTCATTCTAAGTGTATTTAATTGATGAAGGTTTAATGCGTTCGAACCAAACATCATTTAAGAAATTCAATTGAATAATTTCAACTTAAAACGTTTAAATGAAATATGCCGAAGATTCTTTAAACACCTGTTCTTGTTTTAAAAAGATAACTGATTCGCAAGTTAAACAAAATTTAAAATGTATTTGTATTTGAACTGAAAACTGTATGTTAAACTCTAAAAAATGAAAAAAAAAAAAAAAAAAAAAAAAAAAAAAAAAAAAAAAAAAAAAGCGCAGCGGCCTTTGAGTCTGCTTACAGCGGTTAACACGTTGGGGATTGTTTTAATTTTTTTTTATTTCGGCCAATTATCTGCAATAGGAAATACAGGGTTCGAAAAAAACCACGGAAAACTTCGAACGGTTAGGCCGATGGTTGCGATTGGGTTCGAACCCAGTACCTACCGTCTACCAGTTTGGAGGCCCGTAATTAGAGGCATCTTTTACGCATCGTGTAGTGGCAATTTTAACAAGAAAAATATGAAGTTGACAGGGATAAAACAATGAAAAAAATTGAAGTCGGCGTGATAAAAAAAATTAAGTTTAAATAAGCTGACTCATTTAAATAGTAATTAAAGAAGGCGAAAATGACAAAACTTAAACAAAATCTGAAATCGAAACTACACAAGAAGGAGTTAATCACCTAGACACTTTTAAAAAAGCATTTAAACGTTAGGAGCCAATCTTTGTTTAAAACTAAATGCACTTTTCTTCATCAGATGTTTTTATTTCAGTATTTCTCATTTTTAAACTTACATCATAAATCAGTAACCGTTGGTTGAGGCAACAATTCAATAGTTTTTTAACACCTCAATTAAAATTGCCGAAAGATGTTTTCACTTCAGAAAATTTACTTTTAAAAATATGATTTGTTCACAAAAAATTGCATCTTTTTTTAAATTGCTATTTTAAATACTTTTATTTTTTTTAAATATTTTTTTAAAATGCTGAATCAAATTGAAAATTAAACATTTTCATTTAATTAAAAGAAAAAATTCAACGCGACAAATAATATTTTGAGTTATGGCATTTTTAATTTACTCTAAATTTTTTGAAAAAAAAAATTATTAAGAAAGCTTATGATGTGATAGTGCTTACAAATTATGTGGTTAGCCATCACAAAACATTCAAAATTCAAACTCTATAAATAAATAAATAAAATAAATGTTTCCTGGACAACATACAGCAACATTGTTTCTTCAATTACACGCATTTCAATTTGTGTCTGATCCCTTGAAACCTCACGATTTATTAAAATTGTCATAACTCTCTGAGTTTTGGAGATATCAAGATGGAATTTTTTTTGTTCAATTCAGGAATGGATAAGGAAAATTTTTCTAATTGGAAGTTTTATCCTCTGGGGGCCGTATAAAAATTTAATTTTTGTATTTTTTAAAATAGACCCCCCATGGAGTTGCAACTTATCTTATCAAAAAATTTACCTTTTTTGGTGAAACTTTGCAATTGGAAGTATGGGTCTAGGGGCAATATTTAAGGAGATAGCCTATTGTTTCGATATTTATGACTCACCCTGTATACAGTTTGCAAGTGAAATAAAAATCAGTGCAAAGTTCTGCAGTAACATTTGTAAACAGAAAAATGTAGCCAATCAAATTACACAGCAATTTATATTGCTTGTAAATATATACTGAAGCTGTGTCATGAACATTTGACGAACATATTGCAAGCTTGAATAATTTGAGAGTATCTGTAATTCAAATACATAGTTGAACTTGAATTTTTTTTTCAATTGGAAAGTTTTCCAAAAACAAAGAAATATTTTAACATATGCAATGATGAATACAGGTTTTAAATAAGACTATATACAGTTTGAATGAGAAATAAAAATCAGTGCAAAGTTCTGCAGTTACATTTGTAAACAGAAAAATGTAGCCAAACAAATTACACAGCAAATTACATTGCTTGTAAATATATTGAAGCTGTTTCATGTAAAAATGATGAAAATATTGCAAACTCATAGTTGAATTTGAATGTTTCTTCAATAGGAAAGTTTTCCAGTAACAAAGAAATATTTTAACATATGCAATGATAAATGCAGGCGATAAATATTACTATTTACAGTTTGCAGACAAAATAATCAGTACAAAGTTCGGTTATGATATTTAAAATCACGAAAATTTAGCCAATAACATCAGTTGAATTTGGTTTTCTTCACGATATACTCAATATAAAAAAAATGTCTTGAATATATATATGTTATTATTTTTACATTTTAAATTAACTTGTGCTTCAATGAGAGATACTTTTTATCTTCACCATATGCCACCCATATGCTGTAAGTATGCCAATATGGAAGTTCATCTACATTCATTAGTGCACTTTTTCCTTGATACTTTATGCAAAATGCATTTAAATAAGGATGAAAGAAAGCAGTATCCCATATCTGAAGATGAAAAATTATTTGCCCATTTATTAAAAGTAATTCTTCAATTCTCCCAAAGACTGGATTTGAATTTTTTTCAGAGCTTGTCTCAACACAAACAAAAAGATTTTGTCTGTATTTTATACCATAGTATGTTACTGTCCTTGCTATTTTTATACTTCTGTTTTCAGTATATCCAGATTCTAGCAATAAAGTCCGACTTCTGCAAGAAGACACCAACACTTCCTCTTCGGATGTAATCTGCTTGTAAGAAGTATTGAATACATCATGTACATTCCAAGCAGAACACTGTGCTAATTGATGTGTAGTTGCAAGAGTTTTGGCTATGTTTTTAAAATTGCAATTTATACTTGCACGCTTCTTGAAGTAATTGTGCTTTGCTTCATAGCGCATGCACCACATGCGAACTAATGGGCCAAATTTAACCATACAGTCAGCATAATGCAACATATGATGATGTTTGTTGATCAAGTTAATAGATGGAAATAATTCTTTGAACTTTTGATGATGCTCTATGACCAATTCTTCTAGGTAACAAGCCATACCTCGAGTAACAGCAGGGGAAAATACCAGTTCCATTATTCTTAACAATAATTGCAAAAGATACAGGTAATCATTTGTTTTAACCTTGTCAAAAATAATGAATGGTATGACTCTTATAAGGCAATGCATTTGGGCTGCTTTTTGTTTGAGAGTGTGATCCTTTACATTTTGAATTGAAGCTCTTGATAAATTTGGAGATGGTTTATTTTTTTTTTTCAGCAAAACCATATTTGAATGAATGGATGCGTCTATTTAAAATTTCTATATTTAATCCATCAATTGGGCTAACAAACAGAATTTGATTTAGGATGAGTTTCAGCTCCATTTGGCATACACCTTCGAGCAAATCGTGCATTGCATCGAAACAAAAATTTTCAGTGACGTGAAAATATTTTGATTGATGTAAAATGCTGTCTTCAGTAACACCTGATAAAGTAGCAGCATTATGAATGTTACATTGCTGCAGATGTTGGTTATGCAATACTTTATTGCGTTTTGTGAATCTGTTTAGCTGGAATTCTGTCTGCAATTGTTCTCGGCTTACTAAACATAATCTACAAAAATGTTTGGCAGAAGGACTTAAAAATCCAAACAAAGAATGGCATGCTAAACTATCAGCACAAACTGCAGCAATTGTTGCGCGAAGTGTTACATTTTTGCCTCGAATATCGAATGCAATGCCACTATCGGATTCCAAAAGCTTCAAGTCATCTATGAATGGCTTAAGAACAGATGAAAATCCATACTGACGAAGGTCTGGTGAATGACAAAGAGATAATAAATGTATATTCGTCAAAGTGGAGTTAAATTTTGGTGGAATGTTTAAAATAGTAAAATAAAATGCTCCAAGTTCATGAATCTTCGTCTTAGACCCAAGAGGGTTACAGGTTTCTACATCATCATAATAAAACTGTATCTGTAATGCATCAGGATAACGCTGAAAAAAAGGGTGGCTAGCAAAAATATCTCCATCTGAATAATTTCTTAATACACTGTCATTAGATATAGTAGTTTTATCAAAAATGAACTCGAACATTTTCTCATTTTTTAAAATACATTTTAATGTGTTGATAATAGAAATGTATTGGCATGTAACAGGAATACTTTTTGTTTCATATTTATGCAATACAGAATTATAGACCTGGTCAGTTCTAGTACCTATTACAATTTCTCTGGGTTCAATTAAATCAAAATGTTTTTTATAAAATGCAAATTGTTGGTTTTTTGTTTTCAAACCATTGAATGGATCTGCTAGTTCACTGAATTTTTGCATGAGATCAACACATTCTTTTGAATTTAATTCCATGTTCTGATTAGTTAAAAATGATTGTACTTCCCTTTTTAGTGTATTTGTAACAGAATTTATAAGGTTACTGCAAATTTCAGCGCTAGAATTTGCAACTGTGTAGGACACATTGCTCTGACTTTGTAAATTCAATATCATTTTAGCAGCAGTTTCACGAATATTTTCTTGTGAAACCCAAGATTGGCAGTTAGTCACATTCTGAGTTTCATTTACTGCTGAATTGTCTTGTCCTGATTCATTTCTGAAAAAAGCTGAAGTTGAGGGCTGCTGCTGACTGTTTGAGACAGATACAGAATCATTTTTTCTATAAGTACGATACTTATGCTGTAGCAAATGTCTAGCAAGAGATCTAAAGTGAAAATAACTTTTTTTGCATGTACCTTGTGCACAGATGAATTCTTCCGATCTATCAAGTCTGCCTGTTAATAACATATTATGGCATCGACGGAAATGGCTCTTTAATTGGCCAATTCTTTTTCCCACGACGCGATTGCATTTGAAACAATTTAAGGGCTCCATTATGTAGATGATAATCAAAAAGAACAATCTGAAATTAATTAAACTGCATAAGATAAAAGATTTTAAGATAATATCAAATAAAATTCAATTTTTTTTTTTTAAATCTTTGATATGTTACTTTCATAATAAGAATTCTTATTGAAATTCAAATTTATTTTTCTTTATTATGTTAATTTCACTTTTCGATTAAATTTTCTCATAAATTCATCATAAAGGCATAACTAGAAATTCTGTTACCCTTGGCTCTTACTCAGTAAATATATGAAAATAAATACCACAGATAAAACAACTTTCAGTCAAAACAAGTAATTAAAAATTTTTATGCAACAGACATTTTAAAAAACACTACAAAAAAAACCAGCATATTTCACATTGGAAAAGAAAACAGAAATTTGTAAAATATTAGGAAATATACGCCACAAGAATGGGGCAAAAAATGTTTTTGATGTCATGTCTGTTACACATATTTTTTCACGTGATGAAGTACTGAGTTGATGTCCCCCCCCCACACACACACACACACCATTAGTACACCACCATACTTTTTCAATTTTGGTTGCAATGTTTTTTTCTTTCTTTTAAATGTACATAGCTATTTTTCTTTCACAAATTTGAAAAGAACTCTCTCATAGGTTTAACATTAGCTTAGCTTCTTTGTATTTCATAAATAAAAAATTTTTGTATTAGTGGTGTACCGAGTAGTACTTCGGCCGAGTACTAAGTAGTTGTGTAATATAAAAAAAAAAAAAAAAAAAAAAAAAAAAAAAAAAAAAAAAAAAAACCACTGATATGCACATAATGTGAGCTTAGGGGTACATGTACATATATATAAATATACCTGTGTACATATATCTATACGTGAGTGTACTTACATATAATTTATATATAAATTAACTCGTTAAATTTGAAATCTATTTGGTACAATTATCAACCAATATAAAATTCAAACATTCTTTAACCCTCCAATTTATTCCGACCATTGAAATCTGACTATCAAAAAGAAAAATGTTTGGTTAGTGTAATAATTCACTGAATAATGCAAAACATTTCATATTTATTTTGTAACTGTCTGTTCCTTATTTTCTTTTGATTTAAAAAAAAAAATGTATTGGCTTTGCATTTTCTTTTCATTTTTCATGTGTACAAATTAAATTATGTTATTTTAAATTTATTATTTTTTAAATATCTCAGTAAAATTTAAAAGACTTTTTAGATTATATATGCAACCTTGCAAAAAAATTCTTATGTGCACCTTCAACAACTGTTTATTTGGAAAGTATATTTTCAGAATCAAGCCAAATTTATAGTAGCAAAAGAAATGTCCCGTCTATTGGTAATGTAAAACGTTTGGTGTTTTTGCATTCATTTGTAATATAATAAATTTAATTAATTTTTTATTGCATTTATTGTAATTAGTCTTTTCTGTTTTCCTGTATATCAAAAAAGTATTTAATTTTATTTGAATAGATGTGAAACTAAATATTAATTTAGAGTTATTTAATGAGGGTTTTTGTTTTCAACTTTTTCTATATTTTGCAAACATATTGTTAAATACCGAGTAAATAGTTTTATAAATTACTGCATATATTATACATTGATATTCGAATAACTTTTTTCAGATCAGTTGTATATTCATATGCTTAAAAAATGAAATTGTTACAATTACTCGGTATTGGCTGAGTACCGATTATTTACCAAGTACTCAGTACAGTTCTGTTTTATATGAAATAACAAAATCTTCATTTAGCACCCCCTCGCATTTCGTTTTGGTGCTCAAGGCATATATGCCCCCTCTGCATCCCCTTAGATCCCAATGATTGAAATTTTAGATGCTTTGATGTATTTCTGTTATTTACAATAAAATTTAGATTAATAGTGTGAAATGACACAATGAGAATGGTTCAATATTGTTGATAGATTATAACTATTATATTCCAATTCCTACTTATATAAATAACAGAATAGCTGTGCCAGTAATGGACGGTACTTACGTATTAATGCCACCGCAGCAGAAGTTGTGCTAATGTGACTATAAAGAGTAAAAAGTGTGAATTTTGTCAAAGAATCGCAAAAAAGAAGCAAATTCCATTGAAGAAATTTGAAAAAACGTGAATGTTGAGAAACAATCACGGAAAAAAAAAAAAAAAAAAAAAAAAAAAAAGCAAATTTTGGCAAAAGATCATAAAAGATTAGGAAGTTTTGAAGAAAAAATGCAAATTATGTCAAATGATTGTGTAGAACACTCAAGTTTTGGTGAAAGATTGTGAAAAATATGCTCATTTAGACAAAAAATCATGTGAAAGACCACGAATTTTGTTGGGGGATTGCAAAAAGACTGCAAATTATGTCAAAAGAATGGGAAAAAATGCGAATTTCGTCAAAATGGTGAAAAAAATAATTACAAATTTCATCAAAAGTCCATTAGGTTGTAAAAGTTCAGCTTGTTCTTTGCTGTGCTAGTACAATGTATGTCAACATATTGTAAAAGTTTGGGGAAAATTTTATATAGATTGGGGGAAATGTTGAGAGTAAAAACATTTTCTGCACCCCTGGAAGAAACTTAATGACACTCTTTTTTCATTATAATTTAAGTGTTTCAGACTATTGACTATAAATAGTTTCTTCTTTTAAAACTTTATTTCAGCGATAAACATTAGATATACATATAAATATATGATCTAGATCCACTATAAGATTAAAATTAGTATGTGTTGATATATTGCTCTAAAGAAAGACATATGAATTTGTCAGAAAAAAAATAGATTAAAAGGCTGATTCTCTCAAATAGGACAAAATAACAGTCATGAGGGATTGGTGAATTTTAACAAAATGCCCTTTTACTTTTTTACTATTATCTGAATTTCGATAAGGCTTTGTAGGATTTAACTCCATTTAAATACTTATAATTCAGTAATAATTTAAAACTCTTAATATTTACCTGTATTCAGTAGAGGCTTATGAGGGAGTGATTAGGAAGGCTTAGGACCTCATCACTCTTTTGTCCGATTCTACCAAATACAGGTAAATATTAGAAAAATATCAATTATTACTATTTATCTAGATGTAGAGTAGACTCCCTCAAATCCGCACAGCTTGGGACTAGAAGTTGTGCAGACTTTAGAATATTGTGGATTTCTGGTCATTGCTTTGTTTACATTTTTTAAACAGTCATTTGAGTGCAATTAATAGTGCATTCGGAACTATAATGAATGCATACAATATAATAAAATATTAAAATAAGTAATAAACTAAAATAATAAAAATT
>CAXHSM010001589.1:0-36000 GCA_964019185.1 Maratus speculifer
AGGCGCAATATATACGATGGTCTTTTTTTTCTTCACATTCTTAGTGGAAATGGAAAATAATAAATAACATGGTATTTTAAAGTAAAAAATGAAAATAATTATAATTATAATTATAAGAATAACTAGGCACAATATGTATGAATAGTGATATTTTTGCATTTTTTCCGAAATCTCTATAAATAAAAGGAATTCCGAGGATAATTAATTGAGGCACAGGAAAATCGTCTGCTAAGAAAATCTTTTTTCATTTTGAACTCTATAAATAAAAGGAATAAAGCAGAAGAAATATAAAACAGATAATGTATTTATCACAAAAAATCGTCTGCTAAGAAAATCTTTTTTCATTTTGAATAAAATTAAATAAAATATTGAAAACATTTGATTTAAACTAAAAATTGTATTACTAAAAGTTTTCTTTTTTTTTCAGAACCTTTTAATACTTTATAACGATGAAAATGACGTATTTCAGACAATGCATTTCTGCATGCTTCCAGTTATTGATAAAATCATACAAATTTCAAGTTCGTTTAATATTGCTAATACGGACCCGGGCAACGCCGGGCGGGTCAGCTAGTTATTTATAAAATAAAAAGTTACATTTTAATTTTTAAGGGAATTTTAAAGAAAAATTAATATATAATATTAGCTTAATAATTGTTTTTTTTAACATATTTCTGTAAAAAAGAAGGATTGAAGATAAAAGCCTGTATTTAAATGCCAAAATATTATAATAAATGATATTATATTATTATTTAAATAATATTACAGATAATCAAAATTAGAATCAGAAAACGGTTGTTGCTATTTTTTGTTGTACTATTTATTTCTTCATTTATAATTTACACAGGTGTTTATTTTGCTTTTGTAATATTTATTACCATAATAACTCTGCGGAATTTGTATAATAAATCATTACATATTTTAACTAAAATTTCAAATACAAAAATGAGATGTGGGTTTTGAGAGTCTACACAGAAGGCGAAAATTGTGTTTTCAATATGTTACTTAATATTATAATCCGTACTCTTAGTCTCAACCTGTGTTACATTTTTTATTAATAATTTTATGTTTTATGGGGAGGGGGTACATAAATTTAAAAATTGTATTATTATATGAAATGGAATTATCTACGCTTAAATTTGATATCCTTACAGTTCTACAGATTTTTTCAGGAAGAACTTCAAGTAACTATATAATGGCTTCAGTGCATTTGCTAATTTAGTTAACTTTCTTATTCAGAAATTCAAACCGAAAATTCTGAATAGTAATTTTTGTCTAATTTAATTACAGACAGCCTTTAATTAAAGAAATGAAAATTACCATTCAAAATTTCCAGCACTAATTGCAAATTTCTGGATTTAAAATTTAAAAATATATAAAATTATGCCTTTTATGACATTTTAGAATACGTAATAGATTACTGTTATAACAATAATAATAAATACAACAAAAGAAATATATTGTACAATAAACTTAATATGAAGAACTACATTAACATTAAAATCTTTGTAATGTATTGCCTTGGATGGTCTTCCGCCCTTTAACAGCTTTAAAATGTCTTTTATGTCAGCTACCAAATGTCAATAAGTGAAGGGCAATACTTTGTCGGAATGGGTAAATAATGAGTATAAGGATAAAACATGGAAAAAATAATAAATGGGTTGTTAGCATTTGCAGCTGTCAATGACTTGTACGACTTGAGCAAATATTTCGTCTACAGTACCGGTGGCAGGAATCTGAAAAATAAAGATGTCATAAATAAAAAGCACAAAATGAATCGAGGTGCTAAGAAAGAAATTTTAAGATCTGACTGATATTATCTATACAGGCAGAACCCGTCGAATTTCGACGAAAGAAAATGTTTAAAAAGGAACTATTTCATTGATTTATAATAAACCAACAAAATTAGTTATAGTAAAAAATGCATTTTATATTGGTAAGTCTTACTTTTTAACAAACGATATTTAACGTCAAATTAACAAAATACTATTTCTATAAAACTCAGTTGTAGATATTGTTAAAATTAAATTTTAATCTTACATGTAAGCAGTAAAAAATAATAAAGATCTGTTATTATGATAAACATATCAATTTAGGTTCTTATGCTTGCATTCCAAAATGGAAAAAAAAAAAAAAAACTCAACTTTGACTTAATCATAGAATTTTTTCCCCATAAAATCTAAACCCGGCATCACTTTCATCACATCAAAATTTACAAATGCACATTTCGTATATCTTCACTTAAAAAAAAAAAAGGCATTTTAATTTGATCATATTGATTCAAAACTTGAAGTCTCAATATATAGCTGAAACAGTGTTATAGCTAACACACTGTTGATATTCTTTTACATGTAAATCAATTTTTGTAAATGAAATCAGAACTCACCGGATTTTCTAACAGAAGACATTTAAATTTCATTTTTTCCCTCATAATGAGAAAATGACAACATAAAGATACAGTAATCAATTTCTTCCCTTTTTTCCTTTGCTTTTAATAGAAATAGAGTACTCCTGGTGCCACGTTTAGAAAAGCAGCATTAAAAAATACAAAAAATTAATATTTCAAAAACAAATTAAGATACAGCTTTCAAACAAATTCAATTTAAAAGTGCATTTTTTCCCCTACATGATGATGTAAAAATTGAAAATGAGTGATATTAAGAAGTTTAAAAATTTGTAGTAACAAAAATTGCAATACCGAAATTTCATTTAAAATTTGAAAGTGTTGCCATTCGCAAAATGACGTATGCGTTACGCACAGATACGTTTGGCCTTACAATATAGATAGATAAATATTTAAAAGACCAGGCTGTTTTTTTTTAATCATTCGGCCTGAGCTTTCTACTGAACCGTTTTTTTTTTTTTTTTTTTTTTTTAATGAAAGCATTTTACTTGTAGATGTGCCTCCACTCGCTATTTTTTTTTTTAATAGATGCCATTTTCGCATTATAATTAAAAATAACTATTTAAAAACTTTTGAATGCTCACCGGGCCCATAATTGATTAAAAAAATACATAAAAATAAAAATTAAAAACTTTTGAGCAGTAAATGATTTGACAATTCAAAATAACCCATTTTTACTCTGTTAAAGCTGTTACATTTTAATTTTTTTTTCAATTCCTCTTATACTGGAGATAGAGACGCTTATTTCTGAGGACTTGAGAAAGTGAAAATGATGTCATATTAAAATGAAATATGAATTATTACAATCAAAATTCGGAAAAACATGAAACTTTGGAAAACGTGACATTAGGTTTAGGAATACATTTATTAATAATCTATTAAATGTTAAAGTATTTTTTCTAAAATAGTGTATATCAGGCATTTCAAACACGTGGCCCGCGGGCCACAATTGGCCCGCCAGGAGCTTCTCTGTGGCCCGCCAAGCCTTTGGTATTTTTATATGTTTGATTCAGTTCTTGGTTGATGCAGAAAATACACTTTGCATTGCAAATATTGCAGGGCTGCAAAATTGGAGAATGATTTTATTCAAAATATCTACCATTATTTAAGAATGTCTTCATTATATTTAATGGCAGATATTGACGTATATTAAATTTAAAGATCCGCTATTGAATAAAGAAAAGTTTAAATTTTTTAATTAACGGTTGTTATTTTGGATGAAAAATTTTCACAGTTTGGCGTAAGAGATGCAAACAACGCCAATTCAACAACACTGTGCCATAAAAGATGCAAACATACTCTCTTAAATATGATCAAATCTAATTTATTTTAGAATTTCGTTTCTAGGAGATAGAGTATGCAAAAGTTATCAATAAGAAAATTAAGAAGAGCATATCTTAATCTAAAAATCTAAAAATTTATAAAAGTTTTTTTTCTAATAGTTTATTATGTGTTTTATGCTAAAACGAATAGATTATTTTACTGCTCTCTTTTATTCTCTATGACATTAGAAAGTAAGGCGTGATATTTGTAAGGTATTAAAAATGCTTTGAAAATCAATTAAAATACGACGCTAATTTCTAATTAAAAGTTTCTAACGAATTCAAGAGAAATAAATAGCTTTAAAAAAGAAAGTGACACGATTTCTCGTCTTATAAAATAACAATAATAATAACAAAGAAAATGTTACCCTGTTTTTATAATTTGGCAGCATGCATAGTCGAAAGCAGGGCTGCGGAGTCGGAGTCGGAGTCGTGGAGTCGGGCCCATTTTTGAGAAAAAGGAGTCGGAGTCGGAGTCGTAAAAAACAACCCGACTCCGACTCCGGCTTTTTTTCTTAGACAGTTTGAAGTGAAATTAAACCAATAAAATGTAATTTTAAATCCATAGAAGGAATTCTTATTGTTATTTTTGGATTATATCGGACTACCCAAGTTAAAGAATCCCAATAAACTGCCCAGCGTACAAAGGAGATGCAAACTGTTTTTAATTAAAAGCTCTAGTAGATCCCAGATTATTTGCGAACTAGTAAAATTTTCATCTTCAATTTTATTTTCTTCTATCTTTACAATCGGATTCTCGAAAAATTTCGATTTCCGGCATTCGTTGGATTTATACGTTTTAGAAGATCTTGAACTGAACATGATTTGATAGTTTTTCGAAAATGTCTGTCAGTGTCTGTCACTTCGTGAGTCTGCATGCGACAAAAATTTTGGAGCGCTCTATTTCAAGAACTAATGGATGGATTTTCAGAAAACTTTAGATTTTGTTAGATCTTGATAGAAATTGGATCTGATTAATTTTTGGTATATATCACTCGACAGGTGGCTTTGCCATGCTGCATTATTCACAATTACCACAGTAGCTATATCTTAAAAATTAATGCACGGATTTTTATAAAACTTTAGATTCAGTTAGTCCTCGATATAATTAGGTGCTGCAAATTTTTTGGTGCAAATCGCTCAATAGGTGGTGCTGCTATACTGCATTGTTCATGATATTGCAACAGCGCTATCTCAAAAACAAATGCTCGAATTTTCACCAAACTTTATATTTAATTAGTTTGTAATCTAGATTAGTATAGTTTAGTGTTTGGTGTAAATCGCCCTACAGGTAGCGCTGATATGCTTATTTTTTTACGATTTTGAAATAGCTGTGGCTCAATCACTAATGCATGGATGTTTATTAAACTATAGATTCAGTCAGTATCTGATAGAAATTGATCCTGATTCGTGTTTGATGTACATCACTCAACATGTAGCACTGTTATGTAGAATTTTAATATTTCAGCAATAGCCCTATCTCAGAAATTAATGTACTGATTTTCACCAAACTTCAAATTCAGTTAGAAGTTGATACTATAACTTGTTCACTAGATTTTGGTGTAAATTACATAAGAGGTGGCGCTGCTATGCTGCATTTTTCAGGAAGTATTAACATGTGTGACATAGAAGAAAGTTCTAAGATTAACACATCTGATTATTTTTTTTTCCTTTCCATTGAATTTTTTTTGCTCTGGAGAGCACTAGTTAACATAAAAATTGTACAGATTTCCCCTTTTCGAGGTCACGGATTCGAAATAGTAAAATATCCGTTTTGTTATCTCTTTTAGATTTCGGTATTTTAATTTTTCAGGTTTGTGGTACATAAAATTAAAGAATTTGTAAAACGGAAAATATATTTTTTTTCCAAAGCTCTAAGAACTGAATACCAAAATAATGGCTTTTTGCCTTATTTTTCTTTCGTACCCTCATAACTTTAACCAGCATCAACATTAGTATATTAGCTAGCCAGGAAGCCAGAAGTCGGAGTCGGAGTCGGAGTCATTAAAATTTCCGGAGTCGGAGTTGGAGTCGGAGTCGGAGTCGTTAAAAATTCCGGAGTCGGAGTCGGAGTTGGAGTCGGTAATTTTTCCCACCGACTCCGCAGCCCTGGTCGAAAGTGAGCATTTTGGACATAAGTTAATTAATTAATTTCATTCTTAAAGCTTAGTAAACGTATCATTGTAAATTATCCCTGTGTGATCTTTATCTTTCTTGATGATGAATATATATAACATCAGAGATTCATAGAAGTCAATTTGAAATAATTCTTTATACTCAAACAAAGACTGAAAAATTGCGTTTAATATGTAGAAACTTCGTTGAAATTTGCTGAGAATTTACTCACAAATATAT
Organism: Maratus speculifer; assembly: GCA_964019185.1. Taxonomy (NCBI): domain Eukaryota; kingdom Metazoa; phylum Arthropoda; class Arachnida; order Araneae; family Salticidae; genus Maratus; species Maratus speculifer. The sequence continues at coordinate 6,082 of CAXHSM010001589.1, forward strand.
TTTGAAAAACCCACATATATCTAGAAATAATTTCGAAAAATAAATAGATTTTGAACTGAAACTGTTTGTGTCTGTTTGTTTGTTTTTTAAAACAGAATGTATGTACAGTTTTCATTCTGTGCGATAGTCATCAAATTAATCTGTTTCTTTATTTTCGATAATGTGGCCCGCGGCTTTATGTACAATGCTAAATGTGGCCCGCGGTAGTGGACGAGTTTGACATGCCTGGTGTATATGAATATAAAATGTATGCATGTACGTTTTGGGACGGTGATAGACAGGTCATTTTTAGGTTTCGTTGAAAACAAAAATTATGATTATGTCAGAAATTATTAGCGCAATTTTCGTCGATTTTTTATTAGATAATACCAAAGATCAAAGCCCCAATTAATAACTTCATAATCTTCGTTGTATATTACTCTAGTGTATAGGAATAAAGTTTGTTTATTTCAATAATTTGAAAAGTTAAAATTAAACTTTAGTTAAAATAATATTTTTCTAGAGAGTTAAGCGAGTCAAAATAATTTTGATTAATTATTCCATTTATTTCCGATTATTTTTCTAGATCAGTCAATCGGTGCTTTTAAACAATTTCAGGCCGAATATCCATCTAAGATACCGCCATTTTGTGTCAGCGCATAGGCCTAGTATTCAGGGAAAGATGGATGACCCCTTATATTTAATATTTAATTGCCTCAGAATATATTAATAATCAAAATTTTAAATACCAAGAATTTGTAGATAGCTTTTTTAAATTCGTTTAACACTCTAAAACAGCCATATACTCAACCTTTTTTACTCGGGAGCCGCAGACATATGGTTTCAATGTTAAGTGGACCGCAACATTCTTAATATACTAACTCTAAAAAGGTATATTAATATAGTAAGGAAAAAAAGTGATATAAAAAACAAAACATATATACAGTCGAGTCTTTATATAACGAAATCCATCGTTCCAGTAAAAAATTCGTTATATAGAGAAATTCGATGTATAGAGAATAGTGTTAAAAATCGTATTTAATGTGCAAATTTTGAACAAATGTTATTCTTGATCTTTTTAATTAAGAATTTGAAATGTTTAAAAATAAATATTAATCTAACATTTTATTTCTTAATTATTTAAGCAGTTTCAAAAAAGAGAACAGACATTTATTTGAAAGCTTAATGAAAATCAAATGAGGAAGACTTGCATTAATTTCAGACAAAGAAATCAGTAATTTTTTTTTTAAATTGTTGCGCTCTCAAAAGAAAAAAAAATACTCAAATTTTAGCAAGGAATGAAAAATTGTAGTTAACTTTTTCCTCCATTTGAAGGCCTCTTTTATGTGCCTCTCATTGATTCCTCTATTATATGTGTAACAATCCAATTGACTCTGTTTTGAGAAGAATGTTGAAATGTTTGTGGGAGGTGGGATGAACTCGTTGGATTTAAAGAACAAGGAGAGAAGTAATATTTAAAAAAAAACTCAGCACTGAACGATAAATCAAAAATAAGTTATGGAAAATGGATTCCATATGATTTCGAAGCTTTTTAAAAACGGAATAAATTAAGACCAATTTATGAAAAAATTCGTTATATGGAGATAAATATTTCGCTATATAGAGACTGTTTTTAATGTAATCTAGGTAAAGGGGATCGTTCCTACTAAAAATTCGTTATATAGAGAAATTCGATGTATGGAGTTTCGTTATAGAGAGACTCTACTGTATATATAATTAGCTGAATTACACGTTTGACGCGGCAGAAATGTTACGACTTTTTTTTTAAACCACCATTTTTTAACAGTATATTTAGAGCTAGATTTCTATTGAAAATGATATAGTGCTTATGGAGTGGATTTTTGGGTGGCGTTTAGTGACAGCTCGTATGAATACCTTTTTAGAAGAAAGCATTCAAGTTATGCTGTAAATTCCAAGAAGTGTTTGCAATAAGACAGGTCCGCAGAAGTAATGAAAAACACCAGTAATGTCTCTTTCGAAGTTCTTTATTAGGATACGCAGGAATGAGCGGAGACTTATACTCCTCAGGGAGTGACCGCTTGGAAAACACAATTATGAAGGCTACATGAGGTAATAGGTCCTTACTGGACAGTAGTTAAAATCCAAGTGAAGTTACAATCAGTACAGATGTTGATTAGCGATTTGGCTTGCGGTTTTCGCCAAAACTCTTTGTATAATTGCCGACTTTGGCGATAATTATGCAGAGAGAGACAGAACACATTGTTAAGTATACAGCCAATTGATAACCTGTAAATTATGGGAGCAGGCACAAAAGGGTTAAAAGATTAAATTCGTGAGAACTGCATCAGCTCTCAACAGACGATGCGAAACCATCTGCTTACATTTACATATTATGCTCTAAATCAAAGAGACGCACCCACGAAATAATTTGCAGGACAAAATGTTTATGAAGAGAACGGAAATCGTTAGCAACTGCACAAAGATTAGATTTTATTTTAGTTATTGAAATCGCAAAGATAATTTTCAACGGAATTATGAGAAGCGCAGATGGAGTAGATTTTTGGATGGCGTATGGTGACCGCTCGTATGAATACCTTTTTTAGGAGAAAGCATTCAAGTTATGCTGTAAATTCCACGAAGTGTTTGCAATAAGACAGGTCCGCAGAAGTAATGAAAAACACCAGTAATGTCTCTTTCGAAGTTCTTGTACGCAGGAATGAGCGGAGACTTATATTCCTCAGGGAGTGACCCCTTGGAAAACACAATTATGAAGGCTACATGAGGTAATACGTCCTTACTGGACAGTAGTTAAAATCCAAGTGAAGTTACAATCAGTACAGATGTTGATTAGCGATTTGGCTTGCGGTTTTCGCCAAAACTCTTTGTATAATTGCCGACTTTGGCGATAATTATGCAGAGAGAGACAGAACACATTGTTAAGTATACAGCCAATTGATAACCTGTAAATTATGGGAGCAGGCACAAAAGGGTTAAAAGATTAAATTCGTGAGAACTGCATCAGCTCTCAACGGACGATGCGAAACCATCTGCTTACATTTACATATTATGCTCTAAATCAAAAGACGCACCCACGAAATAATTTGCAGGACAAAATGTTTATGAAGAGAACGGAAATCGTTAGCAACTGTACAAAGATTAGATTTTATTTTAGTTATTGAAATCGCAAAGATAATTTTCAACGGAATTATGAGAAGCGCAGATTGAAAGAAATTGCTTTTCTTTTCTTTTATTTCAGTTAGCCGTTACATCAGAAAATTCATGTAAGAGAAAAGAATTAATGAAAGCATTTCCATGCTTAATAGAATATTAAACTGTGGGAAAAGAGCGCAATGAATACCTACTTCCTAAATTAAGATTAACTAAAACGCAATTTTATAAAAGGAATAAATTTTAACCCCAAAAAAACTATATATAATGGAATCTCCATTATAGTGCTGCGAAGATTATTGTTTAGAAAAAATTATGTAAAACTATTTGTGGCCATTTTGTCCACGTCAATTTGAATTTGCATGCAAAATTTCCCAGTTTCTACAAAAAAAAAAAAAAAAAAAAGCTTTTTTTTTTTTTTTTCAATAGGTCAATCTTTTTTCAATTTAGAAATATCTAGTGCAAATTTAATTAATTCGGTATAATTTTCGATTAGTGTTGTAGAATTAAATAAATATACATCCCTATAGCCCAAATAGAACTACATGTAAAGATAACTTTCGACTAAGGAAATTACATTGAAGTTGTTTTAAAGTAATTTTTAAATTAGTAATTGTAAATAACAAGACATATTTTGTATTACCATGAAAATATATATTATACCAGCGAAGATTTTTGAAAATCTTTCATAAACATTTCAATTAATTTTAGAAATGTGGATTAATGATGATATGTCACCGGCCTACCATAAAAAGTCGCCGGGCACAGATTGAGTATGGCTGTTTTAATCCTTTGGCCTTTTACCTACCGAATTATGAATTCATGAAAATTTTACATTCTAAAGCATTTTACGTAAATTGTTTAAACTAAATTAAGTGATTTACATAATCATTTAATTAATTTTTGAAGGATTTCAGAAGGATTGAAGGATTTAGAAGGATTAATGAAATTTGAATTTACAGGGATTTTGTGCAATATTTATAACCTCACTCAAATCTTTCATTTTAAATAGCTTTCTTAGTATTTTGTAGAAATTTAAAATGTACAAATATGATGATCTTACAGTATAAATATAAATATATTTCGAATTGAAAAATCCCCATCCCCCTCCCTCAGCGCCCAGTAAGCTGAAAAGATAGAAAGACAAAAGAAATCATCTTTTAAAAATATTTTTGTTTTGTGTAACCAATAATGCTTTTAGAACAAAATAAAGTAATGTGTCTGTAACTCATTCTAAACAGTATTACAACTAATTGACGTATTAAAAGAATTGTATGAGTAATTTTAATGGTATTTATAAGTACCATCGGTAAATAAACGCTTAAGCTACGACGATAATGCTTAACTTAATATCTCTCACTCACATACGCTGGTAAGGCTGCAACTGCAGCACAAAAAGAAGACGAACCCTTAGAATAGCACTGGAAAATATTCCACCGTTTGCAGCCTTACCAACAGAGAGAGAGATACTAAGCTGGGTGCCGTGAGCGTGCTCGTAACTCAAATGGGGCAAGAATTGCCACGTTATTCTAAGGGTTCCTGGTGCGATTTCCAGTTTGGACATTTTTCACTCTGATGGTTCTATGCTTAGTTAGAATGTGATAAATCACGTATTAAATATTTAATAATTTTTAGCATAACTTCCCCTCCTGAAAAATTAATTAAAAATTAAATAACTTCTATATTTATTATTTTATTTATTTGTTTATTTTATTTAGATTTTATGCATAAATATGTCCATCAAGCTCTTTGTGCCTTCATTGTTCCTCTTCTTTAAACTTTTAAACAATTACATTCTACCATAAGCGACCGGTAGAGTAATGACCCAACATTAGGTTTACTTCCGATCTGTGGGAAAATGGCCTTACCGCACGACAACTCACTTTGTTATACGAATAATGAATAAATAGCCGCACTGACAATAATCAGTGTCCGCAGTTGTCGATTTCGATACCGTAACAAAATGGAAGTTGTTGATTTCCGCAAAAACAAATCTTACCGTCAGTCTACGGTTGAGTAGTTTAGACGTTTAGTCGTTGGTTTTGATTTTGTTTGGTGTCCTTTGATTATTGCCTAGTAGGTAGTAACCAGCACGTTTTGTGGGCGTTGAAATTTGAGAGATAAAATATTTAGCTAATGATGCCGCTATTCTTAAGCCGATCCAATCATGGGAAAGTTGATGGTTATGATATATCACACAGTGGAGTAAATGGTTTCACTTTTTATGTATTGTTTTGTAGCATAAAATATTTAACTGCATTCTATAATTACATGAATGATGTGCCCTTACCAGCAATTGAACTTTTAAGCGGTCAGAAACTATCAGATTTTCAAGATCGAAATGTCTGGTTTTATAACTCTATTGTCTTGAGAAAGAAAGTAAAGATTTCACTTCAAATCAATCTGAGGTGGATTTCTGGGACTGCAGAAAGTGGGGAGAGCCGGTACAAATTACTGAGACCCTGAGTCTCTTCATACTATTTACTAAATGTTATTATAGAACATTATGTAAAAGCAATCAAACATAAAACTTTCATCTGTTAATAAATCACCAGTAAGTGCAACTACAATAAAGTGACTACTAAGCTATTTAACACATTCGCTGCCAACGCGTGATATGGTGCCAACGTTAAGGGGCCATTCACGCACCAGCGCGTGATGTGGGGTGATGTCCAGTAGCCAGTCACGCGCTGGCGCGGGAAAATCTTTCACTGATTCTTTGTTATAAAAAGTAAATCGGCTTCTGGGAAAAATCCACTTTTACAGTGCGGCATTAACTATCATCACATCTTCACGTAAACGGCAGCGAACGTGTTAAATGCAAGGTGTCCCCAGCTGCACGGAGACTAAGCAGATTTTGGTATTACTTAATATAATCCGACGCAGAAAACTGTTAGTTATGACTCTCATTTTTGGAGTTATAAGGATGTTTCTTTTATGCAATTCGACAGTACTTGATTATCCCGCCGACCAGAATTTATCGCTAAATTATAAAATTAAATGCCAATAATGGCTGGTCGTAAATGTCGCATTCACTGACATTAAACACGTTACACGTGTTTCTTACGTCATCAAGTGATTTTAATTCAGTGCTTTATTTGTATTTTTTATTAATTTTGACAAATTTATTTGTTCTTTTATTTTTAAAAATAAATAAATGGTCAAGTGCGAGTATTAATCGCGCTCAGAGGCTACCACACAATAAATGTATAAATTATTAGCTGTATTATTAAAAAAAATCGCTGCTAAAAGAATATTAATAAGACTTACACAGAATAGCAACATATGACATTATTTAGGCTTCATATCTTTTTCAACTTTTATGGTATACTCATTCATATCTTTCTAGTTATACAGCTATATCAACACGACGTTGTATAATTTAATAATACCAATTCATTAAATTTCTTTTTTCGGATTTTTTTATAAGTAGTTTAAAAATAGATAAGATCATTGTGTATAAAAAATATATAATACCTGATTTGTGTTTTATTAGTTCTTCTGTGTCTTTTTTCTAAACGTCTTTATGTATAAATTTGCATTTATTTCAAGTGTTCAAAAATATTACGCAGCAGAACAATTTCGCTATTAATGGGATTTGTCGCAGAAAGCTTTAAAAATTTCTACCATTGGGCTCCTATACCTATATTTTTAATTTTACCATCCGGCAGATTTACATATACTTTTACTCTTTTGAAATATAATAGAAAATACAATTCCATGTATTGACATTCTGTTTTTTTTTTTGTTTTTTTTTTTTTCTTACTTACATGGAGCTCTGCTTTCAACATTTTGTTGTCTCATTTAATGATTGTAGTTATCTGGAATTCAGCATAATAAATCTTTTATCTAAAATAATTCTAGCTTAAAAAAGATTTCGAGACGTCTTAATAATTAGTTTGAATGGTTAAATAAAACATTCTAATAAATATTTTAGTAATTATTGGTAATTCTACTTCTACAGTTTATTTTAAAATGACTGTTTGAATTCCTCCCATAATTTTCCAATTACTACAATACTGGGTATATCCTTGCCTAATTTGTCTTTTGATAACGGTCATCTATAAAAACTGCATTGCCACTTCCGCACATAGTGTCGTGACTAAAAAACAATAAGGTCATATGCAAAATCATGCATCGCATAAATAAAGGTAGTTAACTACATTCAAACTATCACTGCACTTACTTTTTTTACTTTGTCTCCGTAATGGTCCAATATGGGCTGCGTGTGTTTGTGGAAAGTATCAAGCCGCTTGGCAATCGTTTCTTCATTATCGTCTGCACGACCGCTGGTTTTACCTCTCTCTAGCAAGCGAGTCTTCATTACGTCATCAGGCACATCGAAGAATAAAAGGAAAGAGCACTTACAAATCTATAAAGAACAAAAATATTATACATATTATATTGTTTAACGCTTAAATTTGTAGAAACTAGTAAGAAATTTCAATATATGCTAATAGGCGAGTGAAAATTAGCATAGGTAATAAATGTTATGAAACTTACTGAAATACTTTGTAAATATGGTTAATTCATTGGTGCCAACCTGACATAGATTATCCGTAATACGTGCGTTAATTTGACCCTGGTTTAATGAGTTTCGAACCAGAATTTTTTTCAAAGAAATGAAACTAAGTATGTTCCACTAAAAATCTAGGAATTAAATAAATAAAGATTCATGAATTATATTTTCTGGTTTGAAATGACGTTAACCCGGATCAAACTAATCCAGGTATTACGGAAGATTAGTTGAAAGTTGGCAGCTATGGTTAATTGATAAATTAACTATCTTTGTAATCTACGCAATGTAAATAAATAAAGAAGAAAAAAAGAATTAATTTCTGACGGTGAAATTTTATAAATTTATTTTTCAGCTATTTACTGATTTTACTTTTTACTCTTTACTCTTCTATTTACTGATGTGCTTGTTGCATACAATATTTTCAGAATTTAATTATCAATTTGGAGAATTTTTTAATAGGTAACTTATGAGCTGATATTGCCTTTTCTCTTTTCAGTTGTCATATCTTAAAATGTGTTCGCACAAACAACAAAGAAAATATCAGCAGTCTTACCTGATTTTCGAACTCAATAGCCTGGCCGGCCTCTCTCGGATATCCATCAATGAGAAAGCCGTTTGACTTTGGCAGATTCTTCTGAATAGCTTCTTTCAAGAGCGCAAGTACTTCATCCTTTCATTTAAGAGAAAGAGAGAGAAAAAATTTTGTAAGTAATAATATAAGTACACATATAATAATAATAATTTTTAAAAATGTAATTTAAAAAATTAGAACGACTACTTGGAAAATCAAATTTTCAAAGACTAAAATTTTAGATTTATAAATAAATTCTATATTAAAATCATATAAAAAACTGATGGAACCAGAGAAAAAAGTAGACCTCGATCTAAAAAAAGGATACAGCAAAAATTGGGAAATATTTTCAATCTAAATATGTGCGTAGAAAAGAAATGGAATCAGATGATCTGTAAAGCTCATGAAATAACCGAAATTTTTGTTAGCTGAAAAAGTGGACTGAGCTTTACTGGTGCCTTATACTCAGAATTATACTATTATCCATTCAAAATGATTACTGAGGAAAGTAGTCAATAGATTGTATTGTTATGTTGTCTCAAATAAGTTAAATTCCACAACGCTAAACGAATATAAACCGTGAAGTAATAATTAAAGTATAACATTAATATAATCAGGTTGTTGAGTAATTGATGTAGATAAATATGTCTGAACACAAATATTTAGTATATGGCTGAATCGTATCTGTTCAAAGTTTTGAGTTTATTTGGAGTATTGATCTTCCACTTATCAAAACCGCTAAAATGGAACTCTGTTCACACTTTGTACTGAACGAACTGTTCTCATACTTCATTAAATCAGCCTGTAACGTATAGTTATGAACCTGAATTTTTAAACTGGATATGGATGATTGAAATACGGAGTGAGTTAAAAATACCTCTTTTTCCCTAATTGATTTTAAGGCACCAGTAAAGGTCAGTCCTCATTTTCAGCTAATAAAAATTTGGATTATTTCATGAGCTTTACAGATCATCTGATTCCATTTCTTTTCTACGCACATGTTTAGATTGAAAATATTTCCCAATTTTTGCTGTAACCTTTTTTTAGATCGAGCTCTACTTTTTTCTCTGGTTCCACCAGTTTTTTATATGATTTAATTATAGTTTATGCATATGTTTATGAAAAATATGCATTTTCTCTTTCGAATGACGTCAATTTCAAAAGTTCAAAACTATCAGGAGAATCAGAATTTTTATTGATGTATAAAAAGAAAGAACACGTGTTATCGTTTCTTTTTTAAACTATTGAATTGTTTTTTAGTAGGTGGCAACACGAAAGAAACAATTGAATTAGCAATTAAAAAGTAGAGATTTCTACAATGTTAAATTATGAAAGGTATCGCGTTATATAAATTTTAAATGGGTGCAATTTCCTTATTTTTTTATATTTTTTTACCGGACCTTCGAAAGGCACATCCCTAAATTAAAAGCTTTCGAACAAGCTATTACACGTCGCTGAATTTTTCCTGGTTCGGGTTATAATTGAGTTGTTTCTCTTTTTTTCTTGCTTCACGAGCAAAAAGTGCCAAAACAGGGGTTCTGGATCTCCGAAACTAATCGATGGATCTGGATGAATTTTCGTACACTTTGAGATCTAGAGTAGTACACTTCCCCTTTTCAATTTCGTCGCGATCCGATGATTAGTTCCAAAGTTATTAAGAAGCAAACTTTGGACTTTAACATTAGAGATGCAGCTGAGCTCTACTATACAGCACTATCGTGCTGTATGATAATAATAATAATAAACATGATTTTTATAATGATCAAAACGAGGTTTACGCAATAAAACAGAGTCCTATATTACGTACACCATGGATTAAATATTAATATTTCTGTAGTACCAATCATATACACATTTTAAATGAAATTTTAGTTTTACAATTTTTGGTACTGCAAATTTTTAAATTTCTAAACATCACACATTTTCAATTTTTATACTCTTATACAGAAAGAAATGTACTTTTAAATGCAGTTTGTTTGAAAGCTGTATCTCAATTCGTTTTAAAGTTATTAATTTTTTTGTAATTTATTTAATACCTTTTAGTCTTGCGGCAACAGAAGTATTTCATTTCTGCACATTAAACATGAATCAATCAGAAAACAAATAAAATAAAAAACAGAAGTATTCCATTTTTGGACATTAAACATGGACCAATCAGAAAACGATTAAAATAAAATAAGTTGCGGAATTCAGCCAATAAAAAGATTCCGGTATACTTCAGATTTCCCAATTCTCTACCGAAAAAAACAACTATTTTCAAAATAATTAAAAAAAAAAACTACGGTCAAAGCTTATTATTAGATGTTTAAATCTATAAAGGGTTAATTCAGTCACGAGAAAAGATCCGCTCGCTAATGCTAATCTTGTGGAAGAAATTAATCTCGGCTGCATTTCAATTTCTTTTTTTCAATTGGATAGTACAATCGATTTGTACAAAAGCCGTTTTTTACTTTTTCGATTTCGATTGCCGATATTTTTAATATGGATGGTTTCACTTTCGAAACCGGTTCCGAAAACTAAAGTAGTTTCATTAAAAATACCTGTAAACAAAATCAAAAAAGTAAAAAACGGCGTTTGTACAAATTGATCGCAGATATCCAATGCAAATAAATAAATAAATAAATAAATAAAATAAAATAAAATAAAATGCAACGGAGATATCTTTATAAATTTCTTCCATTGGATTAACATTAGCAAGCCGGTCTTTTGGTTTGACTGAAGTAGACTCTTAATGGATTTCGCTAATCAGTTAGTTTAACTACTCGTCGATTAGCGGAATGATTAAATATTGCGTGCATGGATTGAGACAAATAGGAAATTTGTTGGCAGACTCTTGTTTTTTAGCGTCCGATGCTATTTCTTTCAGACAAGCTAAAAAGTGTCGTGTCATCAGCCCTGAATTTTCTACTCAACCGATTTTGATAATTTTTTTTTTTTTTTTTTAATGAAAGCTATTTATTTGTAGTTGTGCCCATTTTAGCTATTTTTTAATTTATTTCCATTTTTATATTTTATTTTTAATTTTAAATGCTTTCTACGATATTTCTTCAAAATGGTGTCAACTCAGTTTTGCTTTTCTCTCGACAATAAAAATTTATTTTCCATTATCACTTTCCACCAGTCAGAAGCTTTATTTCATCAGTGAACATGTCTTCGCATTTAAAAGAAAAAAGTTAATTGTTTTCGTAAAATTTAACCACAATAAAATGATTGCGTATAATTATGTACTAATTGAGGTTTAAAAAAATATATATTTACTAAGAAATAATATTAATAATGTAAATAAAATAAAAGAAAATAATTTATGATAAAAATTAATGTCTAAAGCAAAATAAGAAAAATTTCAAATGAGGAAAATGTCATTCAGCAAACAGATAAATGGGAATTACAATATTATCACGGATTCCTTTTTCATATTACTAATAACAGTAACTTTTAAAAAACATTTGACGAGAAAATGACGTCACTATTTAAAACATCGTATTTTTACTCATAAAAATATTACATTTCAATATTTCTTTTCATTATGGACACTGAGATTGAGATTTTACTTACAGATGACTTCAGTTAGTGAAAATAATGTCACAGTAAAAATAAAATTAGTTTTTTTTTTTTTTTTTTAATAAAACTATTTTTTTGTGAGTGCATATAGAATAAAATTTCTGGATTTCGCCGGCACTCAGATTACAGTTTTAACTGAAGATGTGCGAATATTTGCATTCAAAATTGTAACTGGCAAACTTGACATTAAGTTTAGAAATATATTTATTATATATTGATTCAATAATGTAATTACTTTTGCTTTTTTAAAAACCAAATCGATTGGGTCTTTTAAACATTTCATTCGTCGAATTCGACGGGATTCCACTCGTTTTATTGTTAAAATGCATTTCCTTTTTCTCAGAGTCTATAAAAAAGCGTTTAAACTAAAAAAAAAAAAAAATCCGTTTTTCATGAATCTAGTCAATGAAGAAGTAGCACGTCAAATTGTATCAATTGCCTCAGAGAGAAATTGCTAATCAATTGGGTATTTCACGCCGTTCTGTTTGCTATTATATTGATAAACACAAGAAAAATGAAGTTAGTTCATTGCATTCAAAACGGGGTCGCCCTTCTAAAAGACCTCTGTCGATTTTTTTTTTTTTTTTTTCCCTAATCGGAGGCGAAACTGAATTCTGCAATGGCAGAATCTACATCCCACTTGTCTTTCTTTTTTTTTCCAAAATAGATATTTAATAGAAAAGCTCATTCTCTTTCTCTTTTTTAAACAAAGACTTCACAAAATACTCAGAATGTATAGCCCAGCGTACAGATGAAACGGGCTCCCGAACTGGGTTTCGTACTCGTACCCGCTCGAGCTTGAATGTGAAAATTTTCTTTTTCAAAAATTAAAATAAATAAATAAAACTGGCTATTTGAGAAAAATAGAAATGTGGTCTAACTTCCTTAACGTGTTTTAAAATAGTATCAACATGTAAATAACCGAATAAACTTATTTTTACTGTTTTAAAGTTTTAATTTACACCTTTTAGGAATTAAAATTAATGTTTTAAAAGTCTTTAAAAATCAGTTTGAAAAAGAATTGAGTTTTTATTGATGGCGAAATATAAGATACAGAGATACCACTGGTGATTATATTTATTATTATAATATATGCACACCCTTAAAGAAAGAAGAAAAAAAAAAACCAAGTAATTGTTTTTTACATTCACAAAAATCAATTACTTCATTGTCAAGATCACATGAAACATGTAATATTTTTTCAAATTTAATTTTACATTTACTTACATTGGATACCAGTTGCCCTTTCTTCATAATGTCGGTCAATCTGGCTCCACGTTCCGATCCAGATTTACATTCTTCTCGCAGCAAATCACCCGTAGACAAATGGGTAAATCCATATTTGGCGACTATTTTATCACATTGCGTCCCTTTTCCAGATCCGGGACCACCTTAAAAAAAGGAGAGAAATTTAGCATCATTTCAATTTGAGATAATCGCCTTAAAATAAATAAATAAATAAATAAATAAAAATAAGATAAATCAATGCATAGATTGGGAAACACTTTCCAACACTTCCTGAAATCTTTCCCAAAACTTCGTTATTTGGGAAAATAAGGTGTTACTGTCCATAGCCAAATATGTGCAATCCTTTTGAACAGTTCTGTATTTGATCTGACGATTGATATACATGCTATAATGCGAAAATTTAGTTTAGCCCAAAAGAAAAAAAAAAAAAAAAAAAAAAAAAAAAAACACCTAACTGGTTGAAATTTCTCTTTCAGCAATTTAGACTAATAGATGGAAAGATATTCGAATACTTTTTTTCAGCCCTGTAGTTTACCTAGTACCTTTGTTATACGCCAGTATTTTTGCTAAAATTTAGTTCAAATAAAAACACTCTTAAAATTACTTAAATCATATTTCCAGAAATTATCATCCATGGGCGATTTTGTATCCAATTCTTTACGTGACTCTGTGTATCATTTTATCAATATTCTAGAAATATTTCTTACTAAACTGAATGCAGTTCAATGTAAAAATGCATAACTTATTTAAAAAACATTTTTAATTTGTGATATATAAATATGAAATTACTTTCAAAGACTTTTTCGGTAGGAATAATTTAGGAAAATCTTTTTATATTTAACAATATATATATATATATATATATATATATATATATATATATATATATATTTTACAAATTTTAAATTTTTTTTTCGCCAAAACTAACCTTTATACTATCTTAATTTTCTTATAATAATATTCAGTACTTACTTCAACTTATTAAATTAAAATCTTGTTTCTAGATCTAATCTGTTAATCTTTATGGAAACGATATAAATTCTTAATTCGCCTTAAAAAACATTATTTCCAGTATGCGAAAATTTAAAAAGATGGCTCTAAATTAAAAATATTCTTAATTAAACTTTATTTCTTAATAGTCCAAATAAAACTAATTTTTTCTATGTTTTTATCAATCCTTTTTAAGAAAGTCTTATTAAATTTATTCCAAAACCATACCTTTGAAAAAATATCATTATTTTATTTTATCTATTTATTTATTTTCCTTCAGTCAACGTTTGATATTGTGCATATCAATAAATTCATTTCTTTTCTTTTTCTCTTAAAATTAATCGTCTAAAAAAATCGTCTGCCTAAGATATTTAAAATTCTCAGTCGACTATAAATTGGTTAAATAATATTTTTTTAAAAAATAAAATTGCTGTCTGTTAAATATTAATCTCGACTCTGGGTATGAGTTATGTTTACATAAAAGAATGAGAGTTTGAGACTAAAGAAGGTTCTAGAATTTTACTTTTAGATTTAAAAAGGGAGGAAGCCTCGAGAGGTGATAAGGAGAAGGTTGGTTCGTTGATTTTTGTCGTCCGATTATTACGCTAATGGGATATAGGACCAGGGGGAGTGCCCTCCGTGGGGGTCTTTCTAAGGGAACCTAACCCGTATTTACACAAGGTTCGAAGAAAACCACGGAAAACTCCGAACGGTTAGGCCGACAGCCGCGATTGGGTTCGAACCCAGCACCTGCCGTCTACCAGTTGAGAGGTCCTAACCTCTCGGCCACTGGTGGGGCGGTAAGGAGAAGGATTCTTGGGTTCTCTCTTCCATGAGTACGGCTTGATGTAGTAAATGATGGAATATATTTTTGGATGTTTCGGTAAAATATCGTCTGCAAAAGGAGCTTTTCTCTATATTATAGCTACAGTCTAATAAAATGAACCTGCACCAGCCAAGGAGTGACTTATTGGATCTTCTACATTTATTTATTTTGTTTTTTTCTCGCTGGCCATGACTTTTGTGCGGAGAAAGGTAAACCTGGCGATGATGTTTCTGTCCCCCTAAGTTTAAAATGTCACCCCTTTTTTAATCTTATCCATTAATATAAATATGAAATTATTTTCAAAGACCTTTTTCACTAAGAATAATTTGAGAAATTTTCTATTTAACTTATTTTTTTTTATTTACAAACAATAACTTGCAAAATGGAAATCTTCCTCAAATTATACATAAATATCGTCTTTAATTATTCTTTTAATACTTTTCGTTAATATAAGTATGAAATTATTTTCAAAGACTTTCAAAAAGAATAATTTGAGGAAATTTCTGACTTAACTTACAAAAAACTTTCATATTTAATGGAATTCCATCCAGTAATTTATATCGCATGGAATTTTAATAATAATAATAAATAATAGTAATAATAATAATAATAATAATCATAAGCAAACTACTTTCTTTCTAATCAACTAACAGCAACAAGGTAAGTTGCAAAATGCTGATCGCGTTAAAGGGGAAAAACATTTTGAACGGCCTTGGCAGCACTTCATTGATTTCATAACCTGGTAAACTAAAATCGATTTTTATTCTAGTAGAGTTTCATAAAATAGAGAAAAAATATTCTTTTTCCGAATGATGTATCAGATTCGCAAATCAAAGAAGCAACTCGAAGTGCGAAAAATATGGGTGTTTCCGCAAACACTTCAAGGGCTTTCCTTTCCAGTCATAATCCTTAAACCTGTTTCAGAATATGGGTTTTTTCTCCTTTTTTTAAGGATTCGGGTTTCTTTTTCCCTAAATCTTTTCAAATAACTCAGAATAATTTTAAAGACATATTTGCTTTTTTGTTCTGGAATAATTGAAGATATAGATTTCAAAATATATTTTTTCCCCTCCTCAACGAGAACTATTTGGTAGATTTCGTATGAAATACGAATGTAATTAATATGTTGGAATTTCTGAAAATTTTTTGCAGATCTACACTGATCACGACCCCTAGATTCAAAAACAACCCTCAGTAAAACACTTTATCTCTCTCTCTCTCTATTTATATATTATATGTATAATCAGTGGCTCCAACTTATATGGGCCCATGGGGCGCGAGCCCACCCAAAAATTTGACATCTCTATCTACCCATTATTAATTGAACCCACCAATGTCTGTAATTGTTCAAAATTTTTTGAGCCCACCCAATATTTTTCAAAAGTTGGCGCCACTGTATATAATAACACTTATTTATGGACGATAATTTCCACAACTCTGCTCAAATCTCTTCCAAAATGATAGATAAAATCAAGGGGCATAAAATTTCGGTCAAGTTCGTTAATGGGCAAAATCGGGCCAAGTTAGTGGAAATAGGGAGGGGTTTTGTGAAAACCGAAAAAAACTCCCATAATTTCTTAATTAAAATAAATATTGTTCAGTTCAAATATGATTCAGTTATTACGTATTTTGATCATCATAAAATAATATATATACTATATATATATTTCTAAGTATAGAAATCAGTTATAAGTCTAAAATTATAGTCTTTGAAAATATTATTTTCCAAATAGTCGTTGTAATTTGTTGAATTACAATTTCTTATTTTATTATTATTATTATTATTATTATTATTATTATTATTATTATTATTATTTTGTAGAAATTGATTTAGGCGTTAAAATATAAGCGGGTAGAGCTCGGGCCGAACATATAAAATTTTTACACCGGGCTGTATCGGGCCAAGATAACTTTCGTTCGAGCCGGGCCTGATAATTCCGGCCCGCAGAGAGCTCTACCACAGACGACAAATAATTGGAGGAATACACGTCTAAACGTAAGAATTCTGAAAATTATAAATTATTCAAATATGCATTACTAAATATTCACAATTACATTAATCCTAAAAACTATTGAGACTTTAATATTATGCATTAACTCTTTATGCACCGACGGTACATTAAAGTAGCTATGAAGAAAAAATTATTTGCTCAGTCTATTAAGAAAAATTTAGTTTTCTTTCCCTACAAAACACAAGTGTATCTTTCGTTAATTAATTTGATTATTTTCGTAAATATTTTACCAAAAAAAAAGTTATTATACTACCAATATATTTCACCAGTTTTAATCAAACAATGTCTAAATTTTGTATTATATTTACAGAGTTTCCCCCAGGTTTAAAAAAGGGCAGGGCGCTACTGTTCTGAAAAGGGCACTTTTTACATTTTTCAGGGCACCTTTTACATTTTTCAGGGCACTTTTTCATTTTTAAGGGCACTTTTTAGAATTTAATCTAGAATCTAGCGATTCAAAAAGTCGTGAAAAAACAGAAATTTCATCAAAAAATTGAAAAAAAAAAAAAAGGTAAATATTGTTAAAAGATCGCGAAAAAACGGCAAATATTGTTAAAAAATCACGAAAAAACGGCCAATTTTGTTAAAAAATCATGAAAAAACGGCCAATTTTGTTAAAAGATCATAAAAAACAGCAGATTTTGCTAAAAAATCGCGAAAAAACGTCAAATTTCGTGAAAAAGTCGCGAAAAAAACGGAACTTTTCACAGAATTTTCCGTTTGATTGCGATTTTTGGACGAAATTTGCCGGTTTTTTTCACAAATCTTTTGACATAATCTGCCTTTTTATCGCCTTTTTTGACGAAGGTTGCCGTTTTTTGTGACTCATTTGACAAAATTTTCCGTTTTATCACGATTTTTGGAAGAAATTTGTCATTTTTCGACGATCTTTTGAGGAAATCTGCCGTTTTGTGAAAATTTGTGATGAAATTAGCCATTTTTTGCGAATCTTACCGGAAATTAGTCGTTATTTCGCGATTTTTAACGAAACTGACACGTCCCACGGCTATTTTTTGCGTTCCGTCGCCGATTTTTTACGTAATTTACGCGTTATAGCGCGTTCGGATCATCGCTGGAGAGCTGCGTTTTTTCAAATGTGGGGCAAGAAGGGCGCTATTTCTTTTTTTTTATGTGCGGTAAGAGGGGCGCTAATTTTTGGATGACGGGCAAGAGGGGCGCTTGTTTTTAAACTAAAGGGCAGGAGGGGCGGAGCGCCCGCTGAAACCCTCTGGGGGAAACTCTGATATTTATTTAGAAACTCCAGTATATCTTCAGATATTAAGAAAGATGAGATAAAGCAATTTCTTGATAAATAATTCGGTAGATAAAAGGTTAAAGATATATTTTTGTAAATTTGGAATGTGGAAATGATATTATTTCTAACAATGGTATTTTACCAGAGATAACTACTAAAGAGAAAAACATTCATATTTGAAAGGATCTTTTTTTCGAATTTGTTGTTTTCTTTTTAACTTTATAAAAGGTGACTGACTTACTACCGAATAATTCTCCATTGAAAGTTACACCGTTTTCAGAGCACTCAATTATTTAGGTGTTGGATATTTGCCCAATGTGCATTGAAGCTATTTTTGCGGATTGAAGTGACAAATCTCGCAGGAAACTAAAGTTAAGCACTTCGATATAACGATGCTAATCTCCCTTAAAGAAATCTCGACTAAGTCCGATTAAAAAAAAAATCATTAACAAATGAATAAATAATAAAGTCAAACGTAAAAAAAAAAAAAAAAAAAAAAAGTAGAATAAGCTATTAGTTTATGCTAAATATTTCTGTCCATTGTTTATTGATAGTTGATTTTTACATCCAAATTTAATTTACAAAAATACAGTTAAAATTATGTACTTGCATCTAGTATGCATTAAACTCTGACTAAATGAATGAGTGTAGTTTACTACATATACTTTTCTAGAAATATGAAAAATTTCAGCTGAAATAAGCTGTCAGTTATTCATAAAGATCCGAGGATGTTATAATAATTTTCAAAATTCTAAAAAATAATTCATTTTGATATACATTTTAATGAATTTTTTGCTGATTTTCAAATAGTGTCAGTTAACTTATTTTAATGTAAAAAGAGAAAGCGAGCTTGTTTTAATGTAAAAAGAAAAAGAGAGAGATTATTATACTTTTATTGGTATATTTGGTGATATTTTATTCATTGAAAATGAAAAGAAAATATATTTTCAGGACTGTCACAGAACGGCCGAAGATTTTTTTAATTCTATCTCGAGCGGCTTTATTGAAACAAAAATTATTGACATACAGTTTGACAATATTTGCAAGAGAAATGTACTACAATATATATCTATATTATAAAGGCCAAACGTATCTGTGCGTAACGCATAAGTCATTTTGCCTAATGGCAACACTTTCCCCTGCAATTTCGGTTTTGCAGTTTTCACTACTGCAAATTTTACAGTTCGAAACATCGCACATTTTAAACTTTTACACCGTCGTATAGAGAAAAAAATTTACATTTAAATATGATTTGTTTGAAAGCTATATCGCAATTTATTTTTCAAATATTAATTTTTTTTTATAGTTTTTTGTACCAATTTTTAATTGTGGCAACAGAATCACTTGATTTTCTCTTAAAATTGAAAAGTAAAATAAAAATTAAAATGCGCAACACTTTCCCAAGCAATTTCGGTTTTACAATTTTCGGTACTACAAATTTTGCACTTCCAAACATTGTACATTTTAAATTTTTACCCCGCCGTATAGAGAAAAAAATGTGCTTTTAAATGCAATTGTTTCAAAGCTGTATCTCAATTTATTTTTGAGATATTAATTTTTTTTTAAATAATTTTAGTACCAATTTTGCAATTGTGGGAACAGCATCATTCCATTTTCCTTTTGAAATTGAAAAAAAATTAATAATAATAAAATAAAATAAAATATAAATTAAAATGCGTATGTTATTTTAAAAATATCGTCCGTTATAAAATCGGTGAATTTCCGTTTTATTTCGTTTAATAATTTGCATAATTGAGTATTATAGTTTTTTGTTAATTTTAGCTTTAAATGATATTTGTTTGAGAGTTAGACTGACCAGATGTATTTTTTACTGTAACTAATTTTATAGATTTCTTGTAAATGAATGCAACAGTTCTTTCTAAAAGATTTTCTTTCGTCGAATTTCGACGGGTTCCACCTCGTATATATTAATAGTGGTGCGGATAGAATAGAAAAATATTCGCCTGTGGTAGCCATGTAGTTTTCATTTCGAATAAATAGTGTTTAAGACTATTCTTAAAGTGGAATGATTTATTGGGTGAAAATTAAATCAATTTTGAAAGAAAGCGCATATTTTAATAAGTAAAACTGAAATATTTTTTTATAAATGAGTCAAATTACATATTCTTTCTTAACTGATTGTTTAAGTTTTGTGAAAAAAAAGTTGTAAAAGTAGTAAGATCCAAAATTTTTATGACTTTTAGAGACATTTGAAATGTTTTCCGCAAAGAAAGGAAAGGGGAAAAACATAGCTCAAGTGGAAATAAGTAATTATTATTATTATTCAGGGTTGGGTTTTTGACATGACAAAGGTTTAAACTGGATTAAACCGTCAAAAACCTGTCAAAAACCCATAGAGTCACAATCTGCTGCGGGGTACTAGAGTTTGTTGTTAAATTTTAGAACTAGTAACAGTTGCCATACATTATGTTGAAATTTAATTATATTATGGGTAATTAGCACTTTAAATATTTTTAATTGATAAAAATTAAGGTAAAAATGATAGATTTCAAATCTCAGAAATTTATCTCGAAATAGACATGTAGAAATATTTGCACAAAAATTATGTTTAAATATCTTGTTTATTTATTATTATTATTCTTTCAATATTTAAAAAAATCTAAATTTTTTTAGTATGCATTTTGACATTAGCTAATATTTATAAGTGTTAACGAATGAAGTGTTGTAAATGCAGGATTTTCAAAAGTGTGGAACTTCATACACATGTTTAATAATTTTTTTAAAATACTATACACATTATATACATAATATCAGTAATCAACAGTTTAATTTGAATTTAAATATAATGCATATTATTTATTATATGTATGATTATTACACATCACCCCCACCCCACAGCACACACACACTAAAATAGTATTAACAATACAAATAATGTTTACTTTGATAGCAAGATAAGACAAGAAGTAATTATTCAACAACTGAATGCTTAAGATATTTAACAAAATTTTATAGTATTCAGTGGAAAAAAAAAAAAAGAAGAAAAAAGAAAATGAAAATGATTGGCGATTTAAAATTCAGAATTACTGATTTTTCTGAAAAACCAAATAACAATTGTGAAAGTCAAAACAGAAAAAATACTACACTGATCTATGGAATACTTCTAAAACACAAAACATTACGTAGGGTTTTTTAAATTAAATACATAATTTTAAAAAATAAGCATTCATTAAATACTTCCAATTAATTTGATTACATAATCAAAATCAATCCAAGTGAAAACTATCAAAGTAGAAATTTAGTTCAATAATCCAATTCATTTGCACATAACCAGTTTTGAACATCTTTCAATCACCTAATCACCTAATTTCACCTAATCAATTACGGATCATGTCTGATCTTTAATATCATTTTAAACTGTACAATAAATTTGGTTAAAAATAAATTTCTTCATAATATGATATCCCTGCATATTTTGAATAACATATTAAAATTTAATAAATAATGTTACAAAAGATAAATTTTCCAAAATCTAAGGTTTTGTTTAATATTCAAAATATGTTTCTTCAAAAATTTAAATTTATTTCTTCTACAACATATTTAGAAACATTTTCTTTATTAAAAGCAAATACATTTTACTTGTTAAATATAAATATAGGTAGATTATATATGTGTAAATAAATATTTTTATTTACATATAAATAAATAAACAAGGTTTTTGACATGACTGTTTAAACCATGGTTAAAACCGTCAAAAACTGTCACATGTCAAAACTTGCCAACCCTGATATTATTCTATGCTTATTATCAATGCTTAGCATTTGTATTAGTAATTTTGATTGTTATGTATCCTTTGTATCTGGCATCTTGTATTCGAATAGAATAAAAACAAATAGATGCACTTAATAACTTAATTATACATTTGTTTATAAATTAAGATTTTAGTAAAAAATCCATTTTCATTTCACTCTATCATTATGTTGTAAATATTTTTATTTTCTGAGACAAATTTTCAATAGAAGCTACAAATAGAACAATTAGCAACAAATAGAAGATATCTCATGCATTGAAAACTTAAAATCATGCACATTAATCGGATAAAATGAAATATTTGAATCCGCTTACCTATAACAAATATTACCGGTACTTTTATTTCCTGAAAGTATAAATAAATAATAATCACACATCAATTTTTTTAAAGAACATAACTTAGAACTTAATTCTCTTAAATATTGAAATGTGAAATCGTAAACAATTCTTATTAGTTTAAAAATGCAATGCAATATTTATTTTTATTTAATAAATTTTAAATTAACAAAAAAAAAAAAAAAAAAAAAAAAGTTTATTTTTTTTTACTGGTACAAAGATCAAAGATTTAATCAAAAAACATTCCATGTTTTAAAACGTACAATATCTTCTAGTATATTGAAAGCCAATAAGTTATGAATGAAATGTAGAAAGAATAAAAAAGAAAAAGAAAAAAAGAAGGGTGGAAAATCTTTCAAACGACACATAAATCACTGAAAAGAATAGCCGATTCCTCCTTTTTTATTCTTCATAAAATCTTTCCATAAAAAAGCAAAACATTAGAAGGATTTTCTAACTTACCGCCATGATTCTTATATCAGCTGTTCGCTATGAAATTAGGTCACCGGATGCAAAGAGGGTGACCTTTCTCAATAAAGGGGGGTTGCGGAAATATTCGCGTCTGCGCTTTTACAACAGATAGCAGCACTCGAAATATTCGTTTTGTATATCACAAAAAGTTCTTTGGAAATGGCGCCACCTACTAGCAGCTTTTACAAAGAATTCATTTCTACGAAAGTTGCCAGTTTTTGCTAACTTGAAAATAAAATAATAAAAGTAAAATTAAATTACGAACGATTTTTTTTAAATGTTTATATTGTAAATTCGACTAAAATAATTTTCATTTAAGAAATTTATAGTACAGCTATATAGAAAATATTTTTATTTTGATTTAAAATATTCATTACAGTTATTTAAAAATTTATACCAATTTTTAAAAATTCTGAAACTTATTTTATTCTGAAACAGGAAAATATCTCTCTATTCTGAAAACAGAAAAATTTACTAACATTACAGCTTCAATTACTAAACCTATTATGTCCTTTTCACTTTGTCCTGCTTATTCTGCAAAATTTGATGCATAAAGGCATGAAACTGGTAATTTTTTAGAAAAATGTGTAAGAAACACGCTCAAGCAGACAATTTTTAAATCGAAGAATTATTTAAAGCGCAATCTAATATTGAAATAGATGAAGTCATTTAAGTTTCACAAGTAATATAGAATTAAAAACAAGGCACTTCACTTGTTTGTGCTTTCAGTGTCCAATATATAGGGTAGATATGCCAGTAATTTACACCCTTAAGGGCTGTGCATATATAATGTTATCATTTCAGGAGGGAAGAGGGGGGAGTCTGGCACATGATATCGTAAGATATCTCGAGGGGAAGAGGGGAGAGCTCGCCTAATGATATCGATATCATTTTTGATCCAGTCAAAATTATCTCTTTTTATTTGTAACATTGTCTTTGGCTCAAAATAGTATGTTATATATTTTTATGAAAATACAAAATTATTCTTAAAATCACTAAATTATTCTAAAATTATTTAAATCTAAAATATGGGATACCTCAACCTTTGACATCCCTATTCCTCTTCTTATGTACAGTGTCTCACATAAGTGATGGGACACTTGTGCTTTACAAAAGGAAACTAATCAAATAAATTTAAAAAAAATTTACACATTTTTTGTGGGTGTGTTTCATACTTAAATTTAGTAAAGATTATTACATAACATACATAATAAAAATACAAATGTTTAGAACGGAGCAAAAAACAGCTCACATAAGTGATGGGACACCATTATATATGCAACAAAAATCGTCTGAAATAAGCAATAAAAATATTTTTTGGGGTTTTATTTTTACTTAAAAGCAATTGGCAATAATTTATAAAATCGTCTGCAGTATTTCTCTCCAGTTTGTTTTGGAATTTTTGTGTTTTTTAGCTCTGTGTAGCCATGAATGCTAAACGAAAAGAAACTTCGCCTGAAATTCGAAAATTAGTTATTAATTTGCATATTGAACGTGGAAAATCTACTAGAAAAACTGCTGAAACAGTTAACTTGAGTCGTTCAACAGTTTTCAATATCATTAAACGATATAAAAAGAATCATATGATTCAGGATAAAAGAAGACCTGGCCGACCATCAAAGCTATCCAATGGAATAAAGCGAATTATCGTTCGAAATATTAAAAAAAATCCAAGAAATAGTGCTTCAAAAGTTGCTGCTGATTTACAAGCATTATATGGAATAATTGTTAGTCCTGAGACTATTAGAAGGGCAATTCGATCTGCTGGATATCACGGTAGAGTAGCCAGGAAAAAATTCTTCATAAGTGAAAAGAATAGAAAACTCAGACTAGCTTTCGCAAAATCCAACATAAATAAAAATTCTGATTACTGGAATAAAGTTATATTTGGTGATGAGAGTAAATTTAAATAATTTGGTTCTGACGGTAGAATCTTGGTGTGGAGAAAACGCAGGGAAGAATTTCGCAAACAGAACTTGGTACCAACAGTAAAACATGGTGGAGGAGGAGTTATGGTATGGGGGTGTTTGTCGTCCGCTGGAGTCGGTAATCTTGTTTTTATTGACAGTATAATGGATCAGTACAAGTATTTTGATATTTTAAAGCAAAATTTGAAATCTTCAGCACGAAAATTGAACCTTCATAACGATTTTAAATTCTACCAGGATAATGACCCCAAGCACACTGCTCTGAACGTTAGACTCTGGCTGCTATATAACTGTCCTGAAATAATAAAAACACCACCACAATCTCCAGACTTAAATCCTATAGAGAATATTTGGCAAGAATTGGAATCAAGAATTCGCAAACACACCATTTCTTCAAAACAACAACTAAAATCGGTGCTTCAAGAAGAATGGGGTAAAATCACTCCAGAAATCACAAAAAAATTAGTCGAATCCATCCCAAAAAGATTAAATCATGTTTTAAAAGCAAAAGGAAATCCAACAAAATATATAAAACCTTTGAAAAAGTAAAATTTTTGGATAAATATTTGATGGAAAAGTAAGTGTCCCATCACTTATGTGAGCCATTTTTTGCTCCGTTCTGAACAATTGTATTTTTACTAAATATTTACTTAATATTTTAATATTTTGACAAAATGTATGTTATGTAATAATTGTTACTAACGTTAAATATGAAACACACCCAAAAATTTTTTGCACATGTTTGTTTATTTATTTTATTGCAGTTTCTTTTTATAAAGCACAAGTGTCCCATCACTTTTGTGAGACACTGTATATAAGGGTCAATTTCGATGAAAATTACCTAAAAAATGATAATGAAAATTACACTTTATATGATAACTTACATTCCTTTTTCAGTAATGGCAGCCACCTTAATAAATATAACTACCTAAATTTAAGAAGTAACATTAAAAATAAATAATTTACATCTAAATTGTGTTTTGAATAAGTTTAATTATCAAACCATGTCAAATTTACATTTAGAATATTTTTGTGTGTGTGTGTGTGTTATATTACTAAAATTTCTGAAAATAGTGCTAAATGTAATGTATGTTACCATGGAATAACCCTGCTTCTCAATATTTGCTTTAACAAATCTTCTTGAGAAAATACATTTCATAAATATAGCTCAATAGAAAATGTCAAAAATATGTATGTGAATACACTGTATACAAAATTTAAAAATATTTATTTTACAGAAAACTTTTACTTAAAAAATTTTATTGCAAGAATCATATCTTTTAAACTTGTGTTACCTTTAAGAAATATTTATGAGAAAACACATTTCATAAACCTAGCTCAGTAAACAATTTAAAAATAGATATTATTATAATTATATTTGCTTTACAAAAAGTTTTATCTCAAAAATATTTTATCCTGAAATCAAATGATTTAAACGTGTATTTCTCTGTATGTTTACTTCAACAAATGCTCCTGAGAAAACACATTTCATAAACTTAGCACAGTAAACAATTTAAAAACATATAATAATATACTGTGTATAGAATTACAAAATATTTTTTCCACAGAAATTTTTTTCTTCGAAATCTTTATTGCAAGCATCTAATATGCTTAATTTTTACTACTTCATATTTAATTTTTAAAATCTTTAAAGAAAATAAATTCGTAAAACAAGTTAAACAAATAGCTCAAAAACAAAAATTTTAGTATATTGTGTAGAGAATTACAAAATAATTGTTTCATAGTTTATTTCAAAATCTTTGTTACAAGAATCAAATCTTTTAAACATGTGCTATATCCGAAAATTTTGTGTATCCCTGTAAATACTATCTGCTGTCTATTATACAGGAAGTAACTTATAGTTAACCTCAGCAAAGTATGTCATTTTTATAAAATGTAAAAAAGTTTAGTAAAATTAAAGCCCCAAACAGTGTATCCTCCTATACCATTGTGTAATCCAATACTTTTGCGTGCCCTGTAAATTAATAACAAATAGTCTTTGCACAACAGATTGTACAGAATATATATTTTAGCATATACTTCATAGATGCATATTAATTTATTAAGTTTGAAAGCGTGTAACATCATTAAAATGCACTTGAAGCTATTTTTTCCCATTGGCCGTAATGTAACGGAATGCCTTTTATTGTCACTGTAATTAAACTATACATCCGATTTTCACCAAATTTGTAACGACTATAGGTGCTACGTATTTATATAATTACGAACGCACCTAAAAAAATGATGAAGAAGAAAAAGCTGAAAAAATCGAGGAACATTAAAAGTGCTTTTATGGCCCATTACTCTTATCACACAGGGTGATTAGTGAACAAAACTTTTATTCACTATAGATCTGGAAAAACTGGGATCAAATTTCTTATTGTTATTGAAATTCGGCATCGGAAAACTCCAAACAAATATCCTAAACAGACATGCCAAACAAAATTTGATGGGTTAATAGATTCCTTCCACTTCAAAACATATTTCACAGCTATAAGAAATATTAAAAATAAGAAAAAAGCTGAAAAAAAACCTAGAGATATCAAAAGTGTTTTTATAGTCCATTATTATTATCACGCAGAGAAATTAGCCTATTATAGCAAATTATTTTTCACTTTTACTCTCATAAGATTGAAATTGCTTTCAAATAATAAAAATAATAAAATTTATAATGAATTGTTTAACAGCCTTTTTGAAATTTTTCGAATGTTCTTTTAACAGAATTTAAAAAAGAATCTCAATTTAATATTATTATAATTTCATTTCTCTATTGAGATTTTGCAGATTTAAGGTATTTGAAAAGTTATAGTGCAATATTATTATGAAAGGATAATAACATTTTACTAATGTTATCCTTTTTGCAATTATTACTTACCCATCATACGTAGTATAGGGTAAGTCTTGCAATCGTTTTGAAAATCGAAAAATTTTTTTGACGGATTTACACGTTTTAGATAGTGGAGATTCCGAAAAACATATTTTTAGAAAAAAAAAATTGCCGTCCGTCTGTCTGTCTGTCTGTCTGTAAACGCTCTATCTCCCGAACAAATTGAGATAGAGACTTGAAATTTTGTATGTAGTTAGTATGTAAGAATGGGACGAACCCTATTTAATATCAGCAACTTCGATTATCCGGAACTATTTTTTGCGGACTCTCGAAAAATTCGTTCTGATGAAAGGTATATAAATATTTTCGAATTTTTTTATTCTGAGGAATGGAAGTAAAAGGCAATAAAATAACACACATTTTGCATATAGAAGGAAGTCGATCGGATTATTAGATGCCGAGATATTTGTAATCTTGTTTTTCACATTCTTCGATTTTTCATGACCCTGTATTTCATTCAAATTTCAATTCAGGGGTATATTTTAATTGGAAATAAGACGCTTAATCCGACGCAATTCATTGTTAGTTAATAGAATTATTATTTTTTGGAGTTATAAGGATGTTTCTTTCACGCAGTTCGGTACTACTTGAGTAGTTTGGCGTTTTATCTAATTTGTCGAAATTGGTACGCCAACAGTTCTTTAATAAGGCATTACTATGTATATTAAGAATATTTAAATTTTGTTTTATGAATTGCAATGCATTGTATAAATAGTTTTCACATGTTTTATTTTCATATACATATCTGATGGGTAAGTATTACGGTGGCCCCCAACGACTAGTTTTTCTTGATGTTGTTGAAATCTCTGCATTATTTATCTTCAGGTTTCCTACAGTTATTTTATTTTATACCTATTGAAGAAAAAGTTTAAAAAGCATATATTTTTTAAATTTATGCTAATGGATGTTTGCTTTAATAAATCTTCATGTTAAAAAAAAAAAAAAAAAAAAAAAGTTATTACTTTTTTCTATTTGTACAAGAAAAAAGTATTGGATTCGTGAAATTTTTCGAAATTCGGTTTTGAACGGATTAACACGTTTTAGGGGCTAGAATACCCCAAAAATATGTTTTTTACAAAATGTCTGTTTGTGGATCTGTATGTTAGTCAGTGTGTCCATCTGTCTGTATGTGACAAACATTTGAGGGCGCAGTATCTCAAGAACTAGTGCACAGAATTTCACAAAACTTTAGATTCTGTTAGACTATGATATTAACTAGATTTTATGTAATTTGTCGAAATTGATTCATCAGTAATTCAATAATGAACCATCACTATGTATTAAAAATATTTAAATGTACATTTTAACTTTAGTTTATAATTGCAATGTATTTTATAAAATGCAACACATGTTTTATTTTCATATTTTGTATGATGCATATCCATGATGTGTAAATATTATGGTTAGATTTTGATCGGTTATTTCTTTTATAAACCTAGAACATTGAGTGGTGTCCATTACTGGCACATCTACCATATATTTTTTTAATTTATCTTTTTTTTTCTTTTGTTACTTGAATATAGATTTAATTATTTTTTAAATAACTTATTTTTATCTGTTTTTACCAGATTTTAAAAACTCGAATAATAATAATGTTGAGGCCTATATACCATTTGCCTTTCATTAAAATATTTTTTTCCAAATTAATATTCTCTCTCTATGTTTTCTAAATTAAATCATATACCCCCACACTATTTTTTTTTCTTTTTTTTTTCTTCCCTTTTTTCTTTCTCGTATTTGCCCATCTGATGTTTTCAACTCTGTGAGCAATAAAAACATTCCCTAAAGTATTCCCACACTTTAAGTAGAAATGAGGACAAACCCCTCTCACAATAAAGAAATAAATGAATGCATGATGCTTGCAGGTGACATTGTAAAAGTGCTACTATTGTCCGCCTCCAAGAAAAGACCACACACTTTGAAGTTACTATCATGTCTTGTTAAATTTATTAGGGCAATTTTACTGCCCGAGTTTGATATTAACAATGCTGTTTTTAAGAAATAGTGCAGCAATTGTTGAAATACCCCTGAATATAGATTTTACTTAGGACCACCAGCGACAGTGAAAGTTTTATTACCGTCGTAAAAATACGAAGGCAATTTTGTTTCTCTCCCCCTTGTTTTTTCCATGGGAACCGCTGGTTGTTCAATTTTAACACCTGCTCGGTCAGGCTGGGGGATTGACGTCACGTGCATAGTTTGTCCTATCATGCCCTTATTTGGTCATAGGAAAGTGTGAAACAACTATTAGCCAATGGTAGCCCACCCCTGTAAGCACGAGGCGAGGCAGGAAGCTTTGCTATTAGTTAGGAGGCCCCAAGTTTGATTTTATTCCAAAAAAAGCGAGGTAAATTTTTAGTATTAGGAGAAGCCACTCTAGAATGAGGATGTAAAAGTTAAGTGGTTGCAGCGTGC
>CAXHSM010001590.1:0-11000 GCA_964019185.1 Maratus speculifer
GGCTTATATAATCGCAATTTTTTGGAAAAAAATTCCATTAAATTCTGTTTTTATTTTTGAGTTTTAAGGTAAATAAAACAAAAAAATAAAATTATCTCTATATATTTATATTATTTTTATAGATACAGTACAGAACTATTTAACAGGAATAGTTGGGGTCAGATGTATTCTGGATAACTGGTTTTTCCAGTTAACTAGTTGGGCATTAAAGCAGCATCCATTTGATAACTTTTATGGAATATATGTGGTTGTGATATTACTTCTAATTTAAAATTAATTATTTGATTACTCAAACAAAGAATCAGATGCAAGTATGATCAAATTTTAAAGTTTGAAAGAAGCTAATTTATGAGAATTCTTTGGGAACAAAAATTCTTCTGTTTTCTCTGCATAAAAATGAAAACATCTATAATACATATAACTATATTTACTTCTTTTTCAAATACTAGATGCTGTTATCAAACTACACAATTCTTTCAAGCTATGTATATGTAAAACTGGTAGTGTATGACACTTTTTTTCTACAAAGATTCTAACAGCAGTCTATCAGAAATATCAATCCGTATAACTGGTTTTCGGATAACTGGTTTCCGAATAAATGGTTCCATAATGTACATATATGGAATTTTGCTAAAATAATATTGTATAAAATCAAAAGCGATAATATTAATGTGCATTCTGTAGTAATCTGTTGTGAGAGACAGAAAATAAGTAAATAATCGAAAAAAATCTAATTGTGTAACATGGAAATAAGTAAAAAAAAAATAGTAATAGATACAAAAAAAATTTTTAGTTATTAGGATGAGCGAAGCGAATCCTCTACTAGGCCACTCAAATGACATTTTGTCGTACACTTTACAAAAAAACTATACAGTATTTTGACTCGAAATTAAACACAAATATAAATTAGGATCTGCAGATTTGCAGAATATTATTTTTTTTACATAAATACTTTTCAAAAAATTATTATTTTAATTAATTTATTTTACTTGTTTTTCCATTACGAACGCATTTTTTCAAATAAAAAATAAAACACGTATGTTTTCAGAAGAAAAACTTAAATCATGGGGTCAGTAATTACAGTTAGAATCATCATTAAATAAATAAAATATATTTTCATTATTCTGACAAAATATCTCAAAAACTGCTTTCAGATTTTCAAACTATGCTCATTCCTTTTAATTATATATAGTTTCATGATTTGTTTCATAAAATTTATAAAATACTTTTTTTCAGAAAAATTATAGCATATTTTTAAGGAATTAAAATTTGTGAAAATTCTCTTATTGACATTCAATTATAAAGGTATTTTTCTGTGTTAGGAATTCAAATACACAATTTATTCTTGATTTGTGAAATCATTTAAGCAGACGATATTTATGAATTTTAAAAGAATTACATTATATTTTTGTGAAATGGCAATAAAAGAATTGTAAACAAATAAAATTAATATTTTGTATAATTCTACTTCGAAAATATTTTTATTTATACCAGTCTTATATCATAAATAAACAATCTGAGGAAATTCTTAGTTATTTGGTTAAAGTATATTTTAAAATTAAAATGCGCCGAAACATAAAATTACATTTTTGCTTAATAAAGATGCAAAAGTAATTTAAAAAATATATTATTACTTTCAAATATTTATCTTATAGCATAATACTTCGCGAATCCACACAAAGCATGGCTTTTGCTAGTTAAATTAATTTTAAATGTTAAATGAATGAATGCAAGTTTAATGAAAAAAACTTGATTAGTTTTGTAGAATTTGTAAAATCGTAATGGATAATAAAAGTTTAAATTGTATCATCCTTTATCAGGAGAAAATGGAAATAACAATGTTATTTTCTGTCTCAGAAGAAGCAAGTTAAAAAATGAATGAAGAAAAAGTAAAAAAAAATAGTAATAGATACAAAAAATTATTTTTAGTTATTGAATTAATATTAAAAGTTAAATATATGAAAGAAAGTTTAATAAAATTAAAAAATATATTTACTTCATCAGTCTTGTCAGCTTTCCAAATGCAAATTGAGGTAAATTTAAAGAAGATTTATACTTTAAATAAAGAGATAATTAATCTAAACTGTTATGTTTATTATTATTATTATTTTGAAAATATTATTATTATTCCATTAATTATTAATATTATTATTTCATTATTATTTCTTTTTTTTTTTAGGTCAGGGGACTTATATTCGAGAATTGGGGAAAAATCGAAATTGCTTAAGAAAGGGAGGCAGCTTATATTCGAGAGGGGCTTACTTTTGGTCTTTTACAGTATATAATAATTTAGGAAGATGAGAATAAGCAAATTTTAAATTCTCTGTTATAAATTGATCCAATTAGTGTGGAATTTTGCAACTACCATTATTACAAAAAAAAAGGTAAAATTACAAAAGAAAATAAATGCAATACATTAACATGATATTTTATAAAAATTTCTATATTATTTCTGTTTGCGTGACTGAAATCACCTACATCAGGCCTGTCATACCTTTCAGTAACCAGGGGCGCATCTCTGCTCTTCGCACTCAATGAAGAATGCCATTATTTACTTGACTGAAAATATGTGGCAATATTATCAGATGCTATTAGTATACATGCACTTCTTAACATAATGCAAATGAATCATATAGCGGTAAACAAAAGACCTCTACAGTTCTGGAGTTCCACATATTCAGTTTCAAATTATACAATTTTTTAAATGAGAAGTCTATATAAAAAATATTTGTAGGGTAAGGTGCCAGAAACTTTCATTGCATCTGTAATAACAAATAAATAATTATGAAAATCATTATAAATGATTAATATAATATATGAAAATCAAATATTGCCAGGTTTCTTTTAAGATGTGAAAAAACACTGATTTATTTTGAAGGTGTGGATTAGTTTAATGAAAAGTACCAACACAGACAAGCATAATACTGGCAAAACAATGTGGGTGGTTTCAGAGGGATAGTCTGGAAGTGCTTTCATAGAAGGAAATCATTCTGCACAGTTTATTATTTTTTTAAGCAAAATTACAGAAAAAAATGTTTAAAAAGAAAAAAAACTTTAATATTTAAAAAATCAAGAAGGAAAAGGTAAACCTTTTCCCCTCTCATATAATTTGAGGGGCTCAGCCATTTTTTCTTCATTGACTGAAAATTATTTTCTTTCATCCAAAGTTATTAAATGCTTATGTTAAAAATTGCTTAGATAATTAATAAAACTGTTATTAGCAACATGTATTCAAATAATTTATCTACCTTAAAATTCCGAAAAACAGCATTCCCAATTGTCCCTATAAAACACTGATAAAAGTAAGAAAGTGGCATACAAACAGAATTTTTTGCAAAATTTCCTGAATACTTTTTTAACATTAATGTTTATTAACATAATTAATAATTATAATTGGTAAACATTAAGGCACATTTCGTAAATATTTAAATTTTTAAAAGATTTTCCAAGAAAGTTTAAAAGTTTTTCAATAAACAAAACAAGAGAGAAATTATTCAAATTCTATATATATATATATATATATATATATATATATATATATATATATATATATATATATATATAAAAAGAACTCCATGAATATATCACCACATTCATGATGTTTGACCGAGGAAATAGAAATTATTAAGCTGCAAAACAAAACAAGAAAAGAAAGAAATGATAGGCTTTCCTCTTTCCTTCCTTTTCCTTTCCTCAAGCCCTTCTTTCTCATGCTATTAAAAAAATAATCGCTATCTTCTCTGATAATTTATCGATGTGTAACAAATTTTTATTGAAACATAATAAATTATTAAAGAGTTACAGCACCTTACAAAAAGGTCTACTAAAGCAACTCTAAAGAAAAGCAGAGAGCTATCTGAAATTTGTTTATTCATCTTCCATAAACTTGAGAGTCAACATTGTTGGTATTAGATCATCAGCCCATTTGGTTACACAGAAAAGAATTGCATGGATTTTATTATTATTGTAAAAAAAAAGATTTTAGATGGTGGACTTACAAATTAATTTTTTATTTTTGAAAAAAGAAATTTTTTCAAAATTAGGAACGATGATATTTTCAGAACTTTGCAGTATGTAACTAATGTAAAAAGATAACGCATAAAAAAAGTTCAAAGAAAAAATTCCAGAATTGGAAGTTCCAGAAAATCGATTCTACACTATAAATATTTTAATGCTACATATTTTTAGACAATTAGTTATTTTAATAATTTATTTAGTTTGTTAATCATATTTATGCAATATTTTGGGTATGTTGTTGCCTCCTTAATAGGAAAAAATAACTCCTTTTGACTGCTGACGGCTCGTCAGTGGCATTTATGATGCGTGTGGCGATTATGCTAATTTTTTTTTTCCAAAACAACGTCAATTTTTTATGGTGTGGCGATTACACCAGCTGTGGCATTTCTTCCCTAAATTGTGGTAATATCATCAAAAACAAAATAAAGGGTAACATGTTTTTAAAAAGTTTGCATATGATTTACAGTACTATTTAGGCACTGATTCATAAGGATACAAAATATTCATTTGAACAATTAGAATATTTGTAAAGTAAAATCTCAAACATTCAAAAGCCTGATTGGCCATTTTAAGATAGCTTTTACAGAAATATTGCTCAGTAACAATTAAAGAAAGCATTGCACATACATATTTTCAAGCTATATAAAATAATTCACACAAAATTTCAAAATACACAGATTATTTTTTTTTTTTAAATCAACAAAATTCATTAAATCTTCGATGGTACGAATAGATGTACAATGGATATAAAAATAACAGGAAGAGAATAAAATATGATAGTAAAATTGCATAGTTCACATTAATGAATCACAAAGAACAAAGATAACAAGTTATTGCATAGATTTCCAGGAAAGGTCAAATGTTTGTGTGTACTTGATAAGAAAATATTAGTGAGAATAACTTGACCACAATTTAATGGCTGAAAATACAATTTGAATACACTGAAAGGACAAATTATTAAACACAGCAGTGCTTGTACAAATTTGCATGTAAAAATACTTCTAAAAGAAGGAATTAAAATATGACAAAAGAAATTAAGAACATGTACATTTAATTTTCATATGGCAGGAGAAAACAGAAATGTGTAACAGATGTCAATTTAGTAAATTCAACAAGTAGGCAAACAATCAGTGCATAAAATGCACACAGTAAATTTTCGGACATTTCAGTAATATCTAGCTTTGGTGTAGCAATCTATGAAAACTATGATCAAACAACTGTTGATAGGAAAGACTGACAGAAAGCTAAGAGATGATGATCAGTATCAGTATAAATTTATTTGTTAATAATTTAAAATTTCAAAATAAAAACATATATTTGCAACAATATCACAGCAAATTTTCATGATTTATCTGCTAAAAGCATATGCACAAAAATTATTCATAAAAGCATAGTAATAACTGTCTGTAACAGCAGACATCTGAAATGATTGCCTTTGTGGAGTTGACAAATTTTTGAATCTGAAATTTGCCAAATTATAATACCACTAGACTATTGATTTTTGGAATTGTGATATTTAGTAGAATGAATTAAGGTCTAAACTCCATAAATCTGTTCAAAATATGAGAATATGGTAAAAATCTCCAGATGAATTAAAACCTTGTGCAAAGGCCAGTAATGAAGATTTAATGATAGGGAATAACATAGATGGACATAACATGCTTTTGCATTTTTATATAGGCTTAACAGATGAAGATATGTTTACTTATCATAATTTTAGACTTTTTTAAATAATTATCTTATTTTTTTATGATAGAAACTTCCACGAAGATAATACCCAATCTATCATGAATTCAGCAAAAAATCGGAAGAGCATTTCAATGTGCATAAGAAGCTCAACTGCCCTCGCAAATGACAAGATTTAAATTTTATTGAGCATTTTAGGGACAAACTAGAATAAGAAAATACTTCCGCTTTAATTCAGTACCTCTTCTAAAGCATAAAAATGCTATTACTATACCAAAACCTGATCTAAGGATACTAGTTGAATGTGTAAAATACATTGCCTTTTCAGTGTGAGATTTAGTATTTAAAAATGTCAATATTGTTACATACATATAATTAAGACTGATTAACACATGGAAGTGGTAGAAACAATAAGATATAAATAATTATCTGCTTTTTTAGTGATAATCAGGTTAAAAATTTAAAAAAAAGCCTATTTTTTTAACATAAAATAACTTAATAAGGTTATTAAAAACATTGGAAAAAAAGCTAGTGAAAATTTAAGAAGTGCACTTTTTTCATACATTAGAAGGAATTCAATGAATAACTGAAAGTGTTTAATATTCCTATATAACAATTCAGAAATAACAGTACTTAATTGTGAATATCTATAATACAACACACTTGAAAATTAAAGAGAAAAACCTAATTTAATAAAACTTCAGGTTGCTTAAAGAGAGAGCAGGCATTAAAAATCAAATCCTTCAAATTTCAGTGGATTCATTTGAAAATTGGAAGACTTGTTAATGACAAACTCAAATAATTATAATCAACATTTGCTGTTGAAATAATAAAAAACAATTATAAAATTTTCATCATTTAAATTTTTAAAATAATGAATAACTATCTTATTTCAAAATGATTTATGCACATTTCTTTAGGATAAAATACGACAATATTTATTTATGAGATACATATTACACATTAAAATTGAAGTTGGCATGAATTGTAAAAGTTCCCTGGATATATATAAGCAGTTAAAATATATTTTTATAATTCTGTTTATTTTTTTTCTTCTAAAAAAGTAGTTATATATTATATTTTCATATCCTTATAAACTTCAATACTGAAATATTTCTGAAATGCAACTTTGTATGCTCATATTTACTTAGTATTGTACAGAAGATATACAGTATAAATTTCAAACGAGTCTGATAATTAGGAATGTGCATGAACCATTTCAAAGTTTTCGATTTTGAGAGATCAGCCTTTTAAGTAGAAAAAACTGTATAAATATATACAGTTTTTACAAATATAAAAGTTTATATCACTGAAAAGACAAATCAGAGTTGAAAAAAAAAATGTATCAGATAAATTTCAATGTTTAGTTCCATAATTGTCCAAATAAATCTATTTTTTAGACAAATTTTGAAAGTTTATTTTCACCTTAAGGCTATATTAATATAAAAAATTCATTCAAAAGTAATTATAGGATTAATGTTTAATAATACAGAATTAAAAGTCATCTGTTACTTACATCACTAAGTTGCGTGTGGGTTTTATCTCTCCCCTTCCATATATCTTGGATTGTCACATTCAAGTGATCACTGTCTTTTAACATTCTATTTTTTTCACTTTTAAATTCTGATAAAAATAAGTAAAATAAAAAATATATATGTACGAATTTTATGCTGCTTGCAAACAAATGCCTACTAATTAATTTGATAATTTTAAGATTTGACACAATTAAATGGATAAGTTGGTCAAAATTATATTAATGCTTAAATGGGAACAGTTTTAGTAAAACTTATGTTAAACTTTGAGAAAACATTTATTAGACATATTTAATGTATGGTAATCCTCTATTGTCTATCGATATCAGCATAAGCATGGTTGCATTCCAAAACAAAAACTTTTACCATTTATGTATTAACAATTCTGACTAACCCTTTACAACATTAACATAAATATTTTTAAAAGTAAGAAGTGCACTTTTTCAACATAATGCTGACACTTTTTAATGATTCACAAAGAATTTCTTTATTGTTCATATAATTTTCAGTAACTAAGAAATATTAACCTTTTTAGAATAGCTTTTATATTTTAATATTAAATTTGAAAATAAAGGTTTCTTAAGATTTTAAAATTAAATCTTTAAAACTATATTAGGCTTAAAAATTATTTTTATAAGTCTCAAAATATCTGAAAATGTGATTAATAACAGTATTTCAGCTACAGCTATCTTAGTGCAGGAATTCAGTGGTTGGAAGATCAGTGATTGAATGCTGTTGACAATAAACTCCGAATAAAAATATTTTTGTTACTTTTTTTCAAATATAAACTTGCTATTCTCTGACAAGTTCATGAAGTCATTTTCATGCTTAAATGCACAAAATTTGCAGATATTCTTACTCCCATTTTAAGAAGGTAAATAGCATTAGCATTTCTCAACTTTTATTTAAAGGCTGAGACTTTAGGTAATATCAAAGTTAAAGATTTAAGAAAATATTAAAGAAAACTATTGGAAACAGCCTTAAAAGTATTTAGAATATAAAATATTGCTAAATTACATTTGAGTACATTTATATTAAGTATATTGAATAATATAATGAGTATATTTAATATCGAATACATTAAATAAATCTCATAGCATTAACTCAATTTTCAGTGGTTGGAAGATCAGTGATTGAATGCTGTTGACAATAAACTCCGAATAAAAATATTTTTGTTACTTTTTTTCAAATATAAACTTGCTATTCTCTGACAAGTTCATGAAGTCATTTTCATGCTTAAATGCACAAAATTTGCAGATATTCTTACTCCCATTTTAAGAAGGTAAATAGCATTAGCATTTCTCAACTTTTATTTAAAGGCTGAGACTTTAGGTAATATCAAAGTTAAAGATTTAAGAAAATATTAAAGAAAACTATTGGAAACAGCCTTAAAAGTATTTAGAATATAAAATATTGCTAAATTACATTTGAGTACATTTATATTAAGTATATTGAATAATATAATGAGTATATTTAATATCGAATACATTAAATAAATCTCATAGCATTAACTCAATTTTCAATTTAATGATGTTATACAGATAGAAGCATTTTTCTTGCTGCATATTTAAGCATCATGCATTCACACAAGCATTGTAGCTTTATTTATTAAAATACAACATATATTAGCTTTCAAGTATTTGTATATATATTTAATTTCTTTTAAGTCATGAGGTTTTTTTTTTATGCACAAATATTTTACAATTAAATTTACTTGATCGGCAGTATTTCATTTCATAAACTTACTAACACTGAATGTAAGAAAGGATAAAAATATCACTGGATAGTAAAAAAGAAGAATATTTTTTATATTTAAATGGAAATATCATACCATCCTAACATACAGAAAATCAATTTGTCTAAGTATTAAAAAATATAATGAATATATTTATAATGAGTATATTAAACAATGTAATGAGTGCATTTATATTGAGTATATTAAACAAATCCCATAACATTAGTTTAATTTTAAATTAAACAATGTTATACAAATAAAAGCATTCTTTTTTGCTGCATATTTAAGCATTATGTATTCAAACAAACATTATAACTTTAATTATTAAGATACAATTATTAAGATACTTTTGAATTTTTTTTTTTTTTTTTTTTTTTTTTTTTTTTTTTTTTTTTTTTTTTTTAATCATGAGTAAATTTAATGCACAAATATCTCACAATAAAATTTACTTGATCAGCAGTATTTCAGGAAGTATATCAAGAACTTACTACCATTGAATGTAAGAAAGGATAAAAATATTATTGGATAGTAAAAAAGAAAAATATTCTTTATAATTTAATGGAAATATCATACCATCCCAGCATACAAAAAATAAATTTTATATGTTTAAGTATTAAAAAAAAATCAATTACTTAATTTCTTTTGTATTAAATAAAATATTGTATTGACTTCACTTTAATTGCAAAATGTATGAATAAAAATTATACAAAATTATGCTATTAATAATTTAAATTTACATTAAAGTCACTATTAATATTTTCAGACATACAAATAATAAAGTATAAAATTTTAATCTGTGTTTGTATTTGGCTGCAGAATATTTGATATTTGGCTACTAGGCCAAATCACTATTGTTATTTTCTTAATAAATAATCAAATCTTGATACCATGGCATTTGTAAAAGTTTTAAAGACAAAGTATATTTTTTGTTCGAATAAAAGAGATTGCTGCATTCACTTTTTAAAAAATTAATTTCACTGTCTTTTAATCAATCAAAAATATATCTCTTTACAGAATCGTTTAAAAACAGAAGTTTCTGAAAATCAAACTATTATTGGTAACTCACACTGCAATTTAAAAAATACTCAGTCACACAAAGAGATGTCGGAGCATTGTTGATGTCACAATTTTACTGAAATTAATTAATATGCACAGTTGTTTAGAATATGAACAAATCTTGATTCTAGGGCTTTATACAAGTTTTAATGGCAAAATGTATTTCACCTCTTATAACTATCATGTTCACTTTCTAAAATAATTACTTTAATGAAGGATAAAAGTATACTGACTATTCCAAAGTTTCAAAGGAAATTACTTTAAAACAGTAAACAATTTCAGTGTATCAACTTTGAAGGTTCCTAATTATGGCAAATAAATTATGAAGTATGTTGAAAGCATTAAAAAAAGGTTGAAAGGATAATTTGTTAGAAATAAATTATTTGTTTGACGTTGGTTACTTCTAGAATGTTTAGAACAGAATTTTCAACCCCTTCACCTGTAACAGGTATGAGGAAACAGTGCTTTTATTACCGACTTATCTTATGGCAAATGGTGAGATAATTCAAGATATCAGCAATCACATGTATGCAGCTAATACAATTTTCATTTATAGCACCATTAAATTCGGTTAACCCCCCCCCCCCCTCCCAAATGCAATGGCAAATTGCAAAATAATCAGATGGGCGACAGGCACTTATACAGTATTAAATTTGCAGTATGTAATATCTATGGGTGGTGATAGAGGCGAGGCTAATGGCTGATCGTCACAAAGTATGCATTATTTTAATAAAGTGAGGGAAAAAAGCATTAAAAAAATGATACACAAAATAAAAAACAGTATGTCATGATTAATGGCAATTTTAGAAGTTTTGAAACTGGAATGCATTTAAATAATAACATTAACATCTGTAATAATATGGTAACAGAAAAATAAAAGAAACTTTTGAAAATGTTCTGAAATACTTTCTAAAACTAGTAATATTTTATGTGGTGTCACCATCTGTTGTAAATTTGGGAGATTAAAAAACTGT
>CAXHSM010001591.1:0-69000 GCA_964019185.1 Maratus speculifer
AAATAAGGGATTTGATATAGCAACTTATCGACTATGTATACAAGAAAGAATATTTTAGCAAATATGTATTCTTAAAATGCTATTCTTGACCAGTGCTATTTCGCTTATTTCATGCAAATGAACTACAAAGTATGATAAAAAAAAATGTCGTGTAAATTATCTAATTCTGTAAAGATACAAAGTTTACAGCCCTTGAAATCAACAAATTTCTCTTACTTAGCATTTGATTGCACATTAGGATGCAGTAATAATCATTCGATGTTTCATTCATCTGGCATGAAAAAATTTGCAGCACTTATGATACAGATTTCTCTTTATCTTTTTTGGTTTTCAACACTGACAATAATGCGCTCTCGCTCACAGAATAAAAAATAAACCCTCTTCGTAACACTCAAAAGAATCAACCAGAGAAATAATGCCAGTAGATAACGTTATAACCCCAGTATACGTATTATGCAGTGTACTTTAAACTTCAAACTACTTCGCGAACACATCCAAAATTTTCTACAACATTTTAAAAGTAAGTGAAATACTCAACAAATTTATGTAATAAGCAAAGTATTTCCAAACTAATATTAAAAAATGCTCTGACGAGCACAAAAAAAGGTTAATATGTTTTTAAGTATAAAAAAGGATTTGACAAGTGCTTCTGTTAACAATTGAGCATGAGGAAGGACTAGGGATCCCTTCTTAGCTACAACTCACTTTAATGCCAACTTTGAAAAAATCATATTTGCACTTTTTCCATATAAAAGAAATCAGTCACAGTTACTATAAAAATGTGCAGTGTAAAGACGTTAAAAGTAAAGATGCGACTTGATTAGACATAAATATAAGGCAAGGCGACATAGGGCCAAAAA
This sequence comes from Maratus speculifer, assembly GCA_964019185.1. Lineage (NCBI taxonomy): Eukaryota > Metazoa > Arthropoda > Arachnida > Araneae > Salticidae > Maratus > Maratus speculifer. The sequence goes on from CAXHSM010001591.1 coordinate 861, forward strand.
CCTAGTTATGTAGATATCACATTCATGCACTGTCACTAATCACGTCCGCAGAGTAGATTTATTTATAGTATACTGCAGAGTGAACAGTGCAGTTAACACGTAAAACTCGGTGGGAAGCTCTACTAAAGTACCGCAATATTCTTTTATATGGAAAAAGTGCAAATATGATTTTTTAAAAGTTGGCATTGAAGTGAGTTATAGCCAAGAAGGGATCCCTAGTCCTTCCTCATGCTCAATTGTTAACAGAAGCACTTGTCAAATCCTTTTTTATACTTAAAAACATATTAACCTTTTCTTGTGCTTGTCAGAGCATTTTTTAATACTAGTCATTTAATTTTTTTGATAAAAACCGAAGATTTTCTAATATCTTTAAAAAAAAAAAAAAAAAAAAAAAAAAAAAAAAAATGCTGCTGTGAAAAAATTATAAAATGATGACAGCAGCAGAAAAATTTGATGTATTGTTATTAATGAACAACATACATCTGACTCGTGTGCTCTACATGAAAGCCTGCTTAAAAGTCATCGTCAATATGCAGGGACGAGATAGCACAAGGAAATTTTACTGCACAAGAGAAGTACAACCGGAAGCTTAACACAAAATGTGTGTGCAATGGAGTCAATGAGATTTGAACCCACAACCCCCTACGCTCGCAAGCGATTAGTGGCATGGTGTCTTAACCACGGAGGCCCCTTTTAATGTATTAGAATAATCAAAAAAGTCATTGCATGTCATTGCATTGCCATATAAAATGCATGATATGAAACATAAACCATGGAATCGAACGAAAAATAAATAATGTGTTCACAATTTTATTCAAAGAATTGAAAACTATAATAATTAAATATATTCAAGGTAATTTCTCGAATGGAACAAAAAATTGTAGAAATTGAATAACAATTAACATAACAATATTCCCGAAGAAATATGAACTAAACACAAAAGTATTTCTAAGCAAAAACGAATTTACAATATGTAATGTGAATATATGACATATTCTGTGACATACATTTTATTCAGGATAAAAACAAATAAAATATTGTGAATAGTTTTAATTAAAAAATAAATAAATTTGTATTAGAATTTGATAATTTTAAATCTTTCATGAAGAACCAGCCATATTATTTGCAGATAATTGAAAATAATGTTAAGGCCATGGCAATTGATAGTTGTAAATAACAGGGTTCCCAGCAAAACATGAATGGCGAATTCCCTGACTTTCCATGACCTAACATAGAAAAATTCCATGACTTGCCCTGACCAAATCTCAAAAAATTTCCTGAACAAGCAGGTATACAACGAAATTTGCTATTTATTTCCAGAATTCTTTGTCAAAACTAGTGATTTTTTTCTGCAATTGTTTTTCAAATTTCTAAATTTTCTTTTCCCTGATTATTTGATGAATTTTGTGATTTTTTTCCCAAGATTATCTGATGAATTTTGTATCATTTTATTTTTTTTTCGAAGAATTTTCCATGACTTTTTAGAAAATATTTGTAAATTCCCTGATTTTTCATACATATTTTGAAATTTCCCTGACTTCTCATGACTACTTTGAAATTCCATGACTTTTCAGATTTTCCCCGACTTTCCATGATGTTGGGAACCCTGAATAAATCAGGGTTGCCGGCTTTTAGCCGGGCCAAAAAAAGCCGGCCGGCTTTTTTTGGTTTTATCCACTTAAAAAAATCCGGCTAAAATTGAAAAAAGCCGGCTTTTATTTTTAAAGAGTTAATTTGTATCGAATCCATATTAAATTTGGATTGATTTATTTTTAATACATTTTTAATTATTTACTACTAAAAAAGTTATAAATTTCTATTTAATTTTTCAGATAAATAAGTCTTTATAACCGATAGAAGTCAACTGTGAAGGCATTATGTCTCAAAAATATAAATCTTTGAAAAAAGAAAATGTACACAAAAATGTGTTTTAAACTTCTATATTTCATAGTTCTACTTATATTACACATTCTTAAGAATTATATTTAATTGAATTATGACAAAATATAATACATCAAAGCATTCCTGGAAACATTCTCACAGGTCAATATGTAAAGATTAAGTCATAAAATGAACAATGTTGAAAAATAAATTAGGAAGGATTCAGTATTTGAGGAGAATTTAACACATTCGCTGCCAATCACGTGCCAACGTTAAGGGGCCTCTCACATGCCAGCGTGTGATGTCTCAATAGCCAGTCACGAGCTGGCACAGGAAAATCTCTCGCTGATTCTTTGTTATGAAAAGTGAATCGGCTTCTGAGAAAAACCCACTTCTACAGCGCGGAATTAACTATCTTCACATCTTCACGTAAGCAGCAGCGAACGTGTTAATACATAATTATATAACATGAAACAACAACAAAAAATGTTCTAATAAAATTTGTTGAATTAAAATTTTGAATAGCTCTTTGTTATTTAAAAGGGCATATATGCCCACTTGCATGACTGAATATATTCATACATATGCTAAATGAGAATACTAAAAATAAATTGGGAAATATAATATATTATAAAATATGCATAATTCGAAATACTATTTTCAATAGTGAGAAATGTTTTTTTTTATATGAATGATTTTAAAGGTTTATAGGGAATAAAACACGACATTTTAATATAACTCTTAAAATTAGTTAAGTAATAAAACATGTAATTAAGTAACCATAGGCCTCCTCTTTAATTTTATAAAACTGTAAAAAATGGAAAAACCAAGGGTAGGATTAAAGGTCAATGTAAATCAGAAAGAGCACTTGGCATGGCAATTTTATAATTTAGTTGACATATTCGCAATTCTGGTTATAAACCACTAGCAACCCCATCAATGTGTTATTCTAGTATTAATGTCTTCATTATTGAAAAATTGGGTTATAACCCAATTTCTCTTAATAAATCATAATTAAAATCCCAATTTTTATTTTAATAAATAAAGTTATTTAACTCAAAGTAAATTAAACATCATTAAAATTAGTTAAAAGACACTTAAAAATGTGTAGCTTAAAATTAAAATGCTTCACTGAATAAAAGCCAATTATATCCAAAAAAGGCCAATTTTGGCCAAAAAAAGCCGGCTAAAACCAATAAAAGCCAACCGGCCTGGCTTTTTTAAATTTTAGCTGGCTTTTTTGCAACCCTGGAATAAATATCATGATTTATAAAGAAGTTAAATACTTGTTACAAATGTTAAAATCTATTGCTTTTGCTTTAGATAAAAGTAAAAAATATGACTGTTCTATATTTCAGCTGCTGATAAAATTTGGTTAACTTTATTTAATGATGAAATATCATGGAAACTCACAAATGGAAGATTCAAATCTCATTTAATGCAGTGCTAGATTTTATACTAGCTTATTTACTTCATCCTAAGTATATGGGATAAAAATTAACATTTGAGCACAAATAAAGGGCAAGAAAATTGCCTTTTGATATTAATCTAAATTTTGTGCCATATATAATAACTCTTTATAACAAAATTTATTCCTTTCCCAGAAACATATTTCCCCAAGGAATTCCTAAAAAATGCCTAGCCTTCTGTGGATGGTTGCCTTTAAAAACAAATACCAGTGAAAATGAAAATTTTTCAAATTTTACATCTTCCTAGCCTCATTACCAGCAAGTAATGCTGGTTTTGAAAGAGTATTTTATAATTATAACTTTACTTTATTTACAGAAGAAGATATTTCGTTTAAAAAAATTTATGTTATTTTTGTGCTACAATTATTCACTTATGTATTTTTACAAGAGCAATTTTTCTTTGTATGTAGTAGTAGATAACTTTTAAGTTATTGTAGTGCATTATTTATTTAAAAATTCTCTAAAACGCGATGTTAAAAAGTCATTTTTAACATCAGACTTTTTTGTAAATTTCTTTTTTTTTTTTTACTTTTAAATAGGAATTCAACCATAAACAATATCACTAATTAAACTTGTACAGCATCATATTACCATTATGAAAATTTCTGTTTTTCAAATGATAGAAAATGATTATATAAACAAAGTATATCTGTATGATCATTGTGAAACTTTTTGATACTTTGAATAACGTTCAAAATCTTTATTTTAATTTTTTAACTAAATTCTTTATATATTAAATACATGTGTGAATTATAAAGGTTAAAGTTCTTGTTACGATCATTTCTTAGTTTCTGCCAGTTTTTGCCACTTACTGGCAGAAACTAGTTTCTGCCATGCTGGTTTTAACCAGTTATTACCGCTGGTTTAAACCACCCCGGGCAGAAACTTGCCAGCCCTGCAGACCTCCCTTCTAGAGGTTGTTCAATTGAACAATTCTTACAGCTAAGATGGTGGGAGAGACTGTTTGGCTCAACCTAAATTTATTTAGCTCAAACTGCCAAAATTCCATATGAAAAAATTATTAACGTTAAAAAACAGAGGAGTGACATTTTTGAAATGAACAAGAACACAGAATCTAATAAATAATATTATCAACGATTTTTCTCTTTCAAGAATATTATAAAATTGATCACCCAGATCCTAAGATTCTTTAACAATTCAAGAAATCCAAATTCAAAAGAAGTTTCTGAACTTAACATGTTTGGAATTAGAATAAGCTGAAAGAAAATTGATAATTTTGATCCAGAGAGACAGATTTAATGAGTAGAATAATGAAAAGATTCATAGCTTAAGAGCAATTCTAGATTAAGATGGTATTACAAGAAAGACATCACAAGTTATTTATAGAGAAGATACTATCAATTTTATGTACCCAATTCTTTTGCCTTCTGATAATCTTGTAGTCTACTGTCTGATCTCTTGGAAATACCAACAGATTCCGTGAGTTAGCCCCCGCTAGGAAGGGGGGGGGGGGATCTGCAATCTTCAGACAAAACTGTAAATTCTGATTTACTGTAAAATTTGCTTTATTTAATGGGAGCATTTTTTTTGGTTTAATAAGGCACAAATTTTTGTTTTTAAATCTGGTGACAAAACATTAAAAATTTTGTAAAAGGCTCCCATCATGAAGGGGTTAAGATCTGCTAATAAGTTTCTATGTAAATTTATCTTTAATATAAAACAACATATTCTTTAAAAAAAAAAAAAAAAAAAAAAAAAAAAAAAAAAAAAAAAGATGCAAAGTATTTTTATTATGAATTCTAATAATTCAAGCATGCAGAAAGAAAAAAAAATTTAACATATTGATAAAATACAAAAATTTAGCCATACCACTGATATCTAATGCACTTTGATGATTACACACTAATACACAAGGTTCCTTGGAATTCAAAAGTTCTTTATTTTTTACTTCCCACTTCAATCCAAATATACGTGAAATGATATGATGGACCATCCATGAAGCATACCTAAAAAAAACACAAACATATAAATTTCAGCACTTATGTAATATATGGACCAAGAGAAAAATGCTTGGCAAAAATGATTGAAAATTGCCAATCTTGTTTATTAATGACAATAAAATTCAAATTCAAAGAAGTAATTTCACATTTTAAACATATAACATTGTTAAAATTGATCGATAATATAAAAAAAGTATAATAAACAAACGAATAAATAAATAAACTAAAAATAAATAATAAAAAGTTACATACTATAAATTATATGAAGAAAAAAAGCTATAAACTATAAATTATAAAAAACTATAAAATATACATTAAAAAAACTCTATTAACTGTAATGCATAATTTAAAAAATGAAATAGATATGTTAATGCTCTGCAGAATTAAATTGACGATAAATCTGGGTTGACACAAATAATACACAAAATTTTGCCTTTTTTGCAATTTAAATTTTACTTCTTTTTCTGCAGACCACAAACACACATGTTGAAAAATAAATAAATAATTAAAAACTATAATAACTAAACAAACTTATAAAGTTTTCGAAAAAGGTTATTGTAATTAGTATTATTGGCCTCATGTTTGGCACAGTTGTAACTGAAATTGCTTGGATAATATGTAAGTACTTAAATTTCTAATAAGGAAAAGTTTAGTTGTTAGTCATTAGAGAATATTTTAATCATTCCTTGAAAATCAGAAGAATAACATTACTTCCCATAACAGAGGTCGATTCAGGCAAAAGATGGGGTCTCTTTAGCATGTCTTCATGAAATTCCATTTATAAAAGTGATCTCCTTCACAAAATTCCATTCCATAAAAGTTCATTAGAAAGAAAAGCTTTAGAGGAGGACTTGAAACTTGTTATTACTTAATGTTTGGTTTCAATTTAATACTTTGTTGGAAAATTTGGTATTACTGATTGATTATCCAGTCGTTCAATTTCGCCAAATTATACAAATTGACATAATTTTTATTTTAATAATAAAAGAACAAACATATTAGCAAAACATTAATAAAAATATAAATAAAACATCGAATTAAATATATTATTATGATGAACAAACACCTGTTATCTGTTTAATGCCATCTGAAAGTGACATTTACAATTATCCATTATTGGCATTCAATTTTATAGTTTGGCGATAGTCTTTTAATAGATGGGATAATCAAGTAGTACTACCAAAAATTTTATTTTGCATAATATCCCATTTTCTGCAAAATTACGATTCAAGGGAGGGAAAATTCAACCGACCTCTGCAATAGATAAACATTTTTACTTTAATTTATTTATCAGAAATAGAGCTATGAAAAACAGAAGAAGTAAATTAGAAGTTATAAATTTTACCTATCCTAAGCAATACTTAAAAGTATCAGTTAAGGCATAAAAATATTAATAACTGGTTACCTTTCGAGGAAGTATACGTTCATAAAATATTCTCATCACTTTTTTCTGCTCATCTACTTTAGCATGCATTTTCTCACGATCTCCACTATAACAAAATAATACTGCTTATTTTACACATTTGCAAAAATTCTTAGTAATTGTTAGTATTCTTTTCTTAAAATTAATATTTTAGCTCGCAGAATTTTACAATAATACAAAAATTTATCCTGTGTAGGGGGGAAAAAAACTTAATATATACTTTTTTAATTTTCTGTCAAACTTTGTTTTGTAAAATAATTTTTTTAGAATGGTGTAAATGAATGATCTTAATATATCCGCACTCACATTTAAAAAACTTTGGATACCCAAAAAAAAAAAAAAAAAGTAAACTGTAAAACAAGAGAAAATAACAGATCGGATAATGAGTACACCAATCCGCATCAAAATGGAGTTAATTTAATTATACGGATCGCTTTAAAGAACCAAATTAGAAGGTAAATAATTATAAGAATTTTGCATGAAGATTTAAAAATAAGCTTACACTAAGACGTGTACATGTTCGTTTTACAATGAAAGCACTAAATATGAACAAGATTAACTGATTACTTACAATAAATTATCTGGATCTCTTGGGCGTAACAAACAAAATGGAATTGCAACTGCCGTAACGGAAAATATAGCAATGTAATAACAAATTAATTTAACATAAAATTTAATAGGCCGGCTGACGGAGCATAATAGCATGAGCGACAAGTATATAAAAAAGATTAAGCAAATTATATCACCGAATGACATGACTAGAATATTTGTATGAAGAATGACAATTACATAAACAATTAATACTGATTTTAATTCTTAACCACCAATAGATAAACCCACAACCCAAAACCCTTTACTTGCTGTCACTCTGTAGTCATGGCACAGATAAGAAACAATCACACTGTATATTTTGCTAAAGAGCAGCCATTTTTTATGTTTACTGTAAAATTACCATTTAAAACCGACAGATGGCAGAAAAATCGATGGAGTAACCAAAGACCTCGCGGGAGTAACCAAATCACGGAGTAAGAAGTTTCTTGCACCGTGAACCAAATACATTTGTAGTTACCGGGTGCGTCATCTTAATAAGTCAGAACACACTAACACACTCTTTTATAAAAGCATTTGAATGCTTTTTGCTAAAATTATAATATCCATGTATTTGTGAAAACTTGTCGTGACCGCGGTCATGATAGATCTCAACTCCACCTGTAAAGTTAAAAGGATTTTGTTATTTGTTTTGTTTTTCAGTGAGGTATTGTAAAATTCTGAAAACTCTAAAAACAATCCTGTCCTACTCCAAGATTCATTTCAAAAATGATTCACAGTTTATTCATTATTAATCAGTCTGGGTGAGTTAATATTGAGTAGTTTTCCAATACATATTGAGTGTCAAATAAATGTTGTACTTGATTTTTTTTTAAATCTGATTTTTATCTTTTTAAAATTTGTATGGTGTTTTTCTATCATTATTTTTCAATTTCTTTAAGTGTGGATAAAATTAAATTACGCTTTACGAATATTGTTTAGTTGTCGATGCATGTTCTATGTATTTTAATTTTCTTCATTAAGTTCTGTAAAAGTTTTATACTGAAGTTTTTATTACTTTTTGTAGTGATGTTTTTATGGAAAAACATTGGAAAAGTGTCATTCATCGGTCTGTTTGTGATTATTTCTTTGATGCTCAACGAAAAGCTACGTCACCAGATGATATTCAGCCAATCATAGCTACTCCTCATCATTATCTTATTAGTATTTACAGAAGAAATTTATTTTTTGTTGCAGTAACAACATCTGAAGGTAAAAGAATCGTTATTGTCTGTTTTATATTTTACATTTAATACTCTACTATAAATTTTATAAAATTATTCCATTCATATTTATTAATAATGAATTATGTATAAGAATTATTTTCAAACAGTGTTTTTAAATTCAGAATCTCTTTCATAATTAGAATCACTTTATTGAAATAAAGGGATACTCATGTATTATCCAGAATTATAAATATCTACAATAATGCATCATAACAAAATCAAGAGTTTAATTAATAGATACATGTTATCATATGATATGAAAAAGCATAACACAAAATATTGAAGGAATCGCAAAATGATTATGGACTGATCTTCTGCTGAAAGGTAAATCTAAAAAAAGAAAGCAAGAGATTCTGTTTCATGGTTTTTAACGCAACATGATGGTTAAAGATCCATTAAATGCCAAATAAAAAATTTTAACAAGAATTTTAGGTGAATTCCAGTATTTATGTTTATGGATGTATTATTGATGTGTAGGGTTGGCAAGCTTTTACTGCATGACGGTTCTTACCAAATTTTACTATAGTTTTTGCTGTCATGTCAAAAACTGTTGAACACCACCCCTCCCCCTCTTTTTTTTTTCACCCTATCAGGTCTGGTGTACTATTATTATTAATGCATGTCTTTTAATGGAGTATTATTTTGTTTTAAGAAATACTTTTGCTATTGCAGTAGAAGTCTGATGTGACGATATTGTATCGATACTTCTACAAAACTTAATATTTTTTCGCGATTATTGGTCGAAATACGCATTTTTTTTTTCTTGATCCTTTGATGAAATTAATATTTTTCTTGCTATAACGAATTTCGCGGTTCTTTGACGAAGTTACTATTTTATTCATAATTGTTTTGCCAAATTTGTGTTTTTTTTTTTAGATTCTTTGCCAAAAGTTGCATTTTATTCGCAATCCTTTTAGACAAAATTTGCATTTTATTCGCAATCCTTTGCCAAAATTTGCATTTTATTCCCAATCCTTTTAGACAAAATTTGCATTTTATTCGCAATCCTTTGACAAAATTTGCATTTTATGCGCAATTCTCTGCTGAAATTTGCATTTTATTTGCAATCCTTTGACAAAATTTGCATTAATTCCGTGGTCATTAGTGATGAAATTGATTTTTTCAGCATCTGTTAATCCGAATTCATTCACAATACTTTTCTATATTGAAATTTCCAGACTGAGGACCGATGTTTCATGATTTTCGGAAGCGAATGTTTTAAAGTTTCGGAACAAAATCACCCCTGAATATGCCTATTGGTCACAGAAAAAACCAGACAATTTGAAATTTTTTTGTTACATTCCAAACATTACAGTTTGTTCCAACTGTTTTGTTACATAGTGATATATCTTGTTATAAATTGTACAAAATTTTATTAAAGTAGTAAGAAATAAATTAATATGAGTGTTGTTCATTCGAAAAATTTCAGTCTAAAATTTTGGCTACTTTTTATTTTGTAGACATAAACGGGTAACAAGATTTCTTATGCTTAACTCAAAATTTGCATGTTTATCTATAGTGAAATTTATAGATAAACCGATAGATAGAAAGAATAAGCATGGCATACACAGAAAAAGTAAAATGTATTAAAAAAAATTTATAAATTTTTTTTTATTTATTTAAAAAAAAAAAAAAGACAACATATCTCCAGTTCTTCAATCCAGTTTTATCAGTTTTTTAATATTTAGAAACAAGACTGCTATCAAACAAACCAGTTTAGAGTTCCAAACAGTAATTTTCTATGTATATTAATTATAGTACTTCACTGATTTTTAGATACATACATTAATATTTGAAAAAGAATCTACGCAAATGTTTTAAAACTTATTTGACTGTCTTGATACACTAAGTGATAGTTACCTTGAGTATTATGATGTATAATATATATATACATATACAGTAGACTCCCTCAAATCCGCACAGCTTGGGACCAGAGGTTTTGCGGATTTTAGAATTTTGCGGATTTCTGGTCATTGCTTTGTTTACATTTTTTAAAAAGTAATTTGAATGTAATTAATAAGTGAATCATATGTATAATGACTGCTTACAATATGTTAAAATATTAAAATAAGTGATAAACTAAAATAATAAAAATTTAGATATTTTTTAAAATGATAAAAATATTAAAAGCAAAGGTCAAATTAATAATCAATAATGTACAATTAAATATTCATTATAAAGATGAAGTGTGTTTTTCCTAAATTATTCAATGAAACTTGCCTCATAAAGGCACATTACTAATTCATATCAAGATCATAAATTATTGGAGCTTTATTTCAGGTTTAGCCAGACTTAATAACTAAAAAAGCTTGATTAATATATAAATATATTTGGTAAGATTGCGATTACCAATAATACCAGCAATATCTTTATTTTTTCAGAAATAAATTATTCTTTCTTCATGAAAAATCATGAATTGAATAACCTTAACAAAAATTACAAATGAAAAAATATATGGAATTGATATAAAACTAAAAAAGTCAAATTTTGCACCTACATCTGAACTGAATGTTTCATTGTTTACATCCGTAAAATATGTGCGGATTCTAGAGAGTTGCGGATTTTAGGAGTGCGGATTTGAGGGAGTCTACTGTATATATATATATATTTATATATATATATACATATATATATATATATTTTTTTTTTTTTTTTAAGTCCTCATGTTGGTCATAGTACTTGAAAATTTTCCTTCTTGGAGTCATAAATTTATGAATCTACACCTCCCCTCCCTATGCGACTAGGGTGGTTTATACCCCAGTATATATACGTCTATTACTTCAAATTCATCTCATATTTATTATTGTTTAGTATTTGTGGTGAAATAATTACAGTATTTTGTTTGGTTCATTGAATGTATAAAATGATTTTAAATTGTTATATCATTTATGAAATAGTTTTAAATGAGTTCAATAACAGCCCTTTTCTTCTTCTTCTTCTTTTTTTTTTTTTTTTTAATTTTAAAAATCTTTCCAGTGTAATTTAATTATTAGTAAATTATTATTTTTTTTTTGTGTGTGTGTTCAGAGATTAAACTTTTTTATAAGTGTTTTTCATTGATTAAGATATGAATCTTTTCAGTTTCACCGTTATTTGTGATTGAGTTTCTTCATCGAGTTGTTGACACTTTTGATGATTATTTTGGTGATTGTACAGAGTCTCTCATTAAAGAACATTATGTCGTGGTATATGAGGTAAAAATCTTCTCTTTTAAATTTCAATATTTCATCAGATTTATCTTTTTGCTAATAAAAACTGTGAATGTCATGAGTTATATTGAAAATAATTTGTTGTTTATTTTCTTTTCCTTTTCCCAACTCTCATTAATACAATAAACATTTTATAGCTTGTGAGGCAGTGTCATTTTTTAATTAACTATTTCATAACATATGATCTTGAAATATGTATTTCTTAAAAATATTGTATATATTACAATAGATATGTTATGTATTGCTTATCTTTATCCAAACAGTATTTCTTTAATATTCAGTCTTTTATTTTTCTCATTTGTTTTTCTGTCTAAGTTATGTCTAAACTAGTTTTGAACAGAAATATCGACAATTCCTATCCTCAAACAAACTGTTTCAAAATCATCTGATTCTCTGATTGGTGATGTCAGATGGCATTGCTTGTGTGTTGTTATCTGTGTTTCCCTCTCCTCTGATGGCTTGTCCCCAATAGATGTTTCTCAGATCTTTTTTTATCCGGAAGTGACATAATTGCATCATGGTTAGTGTTACATATCATATTAAAGCTAATAAAAATAGTTTTAAAATAAGACATAAAGGAGCTCTCTAGCTCTATTCGTTAAAGAATTATGGAGGATCTTGTGATTGCAAAATTGGTTAAATTTGTTACTTTTGGCCATTTTTAAAATTCCGTTAAAAAAAAAAAAAAAAAAAAAAAAAAAAAAAAAACCCACTAAGAAAAAAAATTTAAAAAATTAGGTTTTTCATATACTCCATGAATACAAACTATAAACCAAAAATCATGAAAATCTAAGATGTCGAGGTCCAGACCCCACATTAATATGACATGGAATGACCCTTACATGATTATGCTTAAATTTTTAGCTATCAGTGAAAGAGATACTCAGTAATATTTATGATAATAGTTGTCAGATAAGTAGTTATTGAAATTATTTACAATGTCATCTTGGGTAAACATAGTTATTTGAGAAAGTTCAATGCAATTATAAAGAGGATGTAATCTTTATTAATGAGTTAGTACTTTTTCAATTTAAAGAAACATACAATTATTGTGGCTCACTTATGCTTAATTTTATTTAAAAATCAAAGTTGCTTTATTTTAAAATAAATATAATTTTGCAAGTTTAATATACAGTGGACTCTATCTGAACATACTCAATGTGAACGTCCCAGCATTATGAACTCATTCTGATGGTCCTGGCGAATCTCCATAAACTCCATAAAGTTGAAATCTCTAACCTGAACACCCCACTATTATGAATGCTACTTTTTGGTTTCCATTTCTACTCTATTTCTCTGTAAACTGAACATGTGTTTGCAATTTGAATTTGAACGGAAATTTGGAAAAATTGTTACAGAAGAATAAAAAAGTTTAATGAACTCGAGTGAAAAATAAACAGAGGAAATCATTGCTAGATTTTAAGCATGTACTTAAGTTGCATTTTGTTTGAATACTTTAAATAAAATCTTTAGTTAAATGTTGGAGCATCTGTTGTCACATTGTTATAATCTGTCTGCTGTAAAAAAAGCCATTTTATGATTTTTTTTTTTTTTTTTTACTTAGAAAATATAAAAATTAGATTTTAATTAGTTGGAAACAATTATGGTAAGTTAAAATAATTCATTTTCATTTTACTTATTTAAAATAATAGTTTTATTATTTTAAATAGTAGTTTTATTCATCAGAATTGAAACATGATACTTTAAAGATTAATTTTGGAATATTTGACTGATTTCTTCGATTGATCAACTACAGGGAAAATGGATATTAAAGAAACTATTTGCTTATAATTTTGTTCCTATTTAATTTCCGCACATTTGATTTTCAACCGTAACAGGACATTCATTAAGAGTTGTAGTAATCATGATAGTTTACTTTTGAAAATTAAAAGGAAAGAACCATAATAAACCCTTGTAGCACCAACTTTATTTGATCAACTCCTGGCAAGGCACTTTACACAGTAGCAGTAGCAGTGCATTTCACAATTTCCCTCTGTTATGAACACCCTCATAATCTGAATATTTTTGTTATGACTCATGAATGTTCAGAATAGAGAGAGTCCACTGTATTTAAAGTTAAATCTTATATACTTAAAGTTAATACCATTAAAATCAACTTATTTAAATTTAAAGTAAACATTAATCTATACTAATAAAAGAACAAAACGCTCTGTCTGTCTGCGATGGCTAGCAAAATCTATGGGACGTACGAAGCTCAAAACTTTTATGAGAGTAGCCCAATATCTCTCCTGATGCACCTGAAGCTCAGAATTTCAAAATTCTATTTATTAACTGAGTTATTAATTAAATTCCAAAGCTCACTCTCATAAAAAAATCGCCTTTTTTTTCGCTTTTTTTCCTTTCATTTTCTTATGGTTGGCTGGTTGCATAAAATTTTCGCAGAAATAATTAAATAAGCTGGGACAGACCTTTAAAATTCATAGACTGGCAAACTGTCAGTTTAAATGAGGATTTTTTTTATCAGAGCTGCTGTACGCTATGGAGGAAAAAGATAGGTGGAGGTGAAGTAATCCGAAAAAAAGGTTTGCAATATGAAACCATTTATCGCTGAAATTTTAATGTCTCAAACAAAAGCACGAGGAAGGAATTTTGTATTAATAAGACGAATTGAAAGAAATGAATTACAACTGAAGCATATTTTACGAAGAAATAGTAATTTATTAAAGTGTTTTTTTTTCTATTATATTTTTTATTAAAATAAATGTTTGCTTTTAAAATAATTGAAATTGGAAAATTAGAAATAATTAAATGTCAAAATAAAATATTGAAAACCTTTGATTTGAACTAAAAATTGTATTACTAAAAGTTTTCTTTTTTTTCAGAACTTTTTAATACTTTATAACTTAGATGAAAAATGTTTATGATTTAAGAACATATTAATAATTCCATGTCAATATATAAAATATAGTGATGAAAAGATTCTTTTAAAAACATGCATGAACACTTAAATAATAATATTAATCTAAAATCTAGATTTCAGAGTGCAGACGATTTTAAGACATTAACGAAAGAATGTTGATTTTTCAAGCAAAGTCGTAAATGATGCTTCTATATTAATATTTCAAAGTCATATGATAAAAATAATCAAATAATTCTTGCCTATGATTGATCTAATTGTATCTTTCATGCATTCTGATCGTACATTACAGGCAATAATGGCACAAAACGTTACTTTTTTAAAAGAAATTTTAGTCATCTATTCAATAACAGTTTAGAAGGTAAAAAACAAAAACAAAGACATGCGGGTTTAAACCAGTTTGAAATGATCAGAGTGTCAAAGCACATGGTTTTGTTGGTGCTTATTTGGACTTAATGTAGCAGATTTTAGAGTAACATTTTTGGCGTCACCCCAAGATATTATACTGCCACTCTATTAATTTCTTTTTACTGCATGGTTGTACGCAGATTTTTGGCATTTCGTACATTAGAATATATGAGTCATCAGCTGTGTTCCAGTAAAAAAAAATACACAACACTTTTCTAGGAGTTTATTTTTTTAAGCAAATGTGATTATAACCTTAATGTTCAGACTAATTTAAACATAACCCGATCCCAACCAGAAAAAAAAAACCAAAAAAAAAAAAAAAAAAAACAGACCACACTCCGATTTGTGATAGACAAAATTTCTGTGGGTATAAACCCGACCCGAACCTAAAAATTCTCTTTGAAAAAAACTATGGATTTGATAACTGACCCGAACCAAATCTGAATCCCGCAAAAATGTTCAAATGAAGCATAACCCGATCCAAACAAGGAAAAATAATTTTCGTGGGCATGAAACCTCACCCGAACCTAAATATTTTCTTTAAAAAAGCCCGAAATATGACCCAAACGAAATCTGAAACCGATAAAAATGTTCCTGAGAACTATAACCTGATCCCAGCAAGAGAAAATAGTTTCTGTGGTCATAAACCCGACTCAGACCTAAAAAATTCCATTTGAAAAATCCTGAACTTTGACCCAGACCACATCTAAATCTGATCAAAGTATTCGAAAGAACCATAACTGGATTCGAGTAAGGCAAAATAATTTCCGTGGACATGAACCCGATACAAACCTAAAACTTCCATTCGAAAAAAATACCAGAAATTTGAATCGAACCAAATCTGAATCTAACAAAACTATTTCAAAGAAACGCGACCCGATCCAAATAAGACAAAATATTTTCATGGACATGAACCCAATCTGAACCCAAAAAATTTCTTTGAAAAAATCGCGAAATCTGAACTGAACGAAATCAGAACTTGGCAAAAATATTCCAGTGAAGCATGTTCTTATTCGAACAAGACAGAATAATTTCCGTGAACATGTAAGAAGATCCGAATCCAACAGTTATATTTGAAGAAAAACCCGAAATCTGAATTGAACCAAATCTCAACCCGACAAAAATATTCAAAAGAACTATAACCCAATCCAACCAAGACGAAATAATTTCCATGGACATAAACCCGACTCGATCCGAAAAAAAACCTGAAATTTGACCCAAACCACATCTGATTCCGACCAAAATATTCGAAAGAATCATAACTGGATTCGAGTATGAGAAAATAATTTCCTTGGACATGAACGAGATCCAAACCTAAAAATCCTATTTGAAAAAATACCTGAAATTTGAACTGAACCAAATCTGAATCTGATAAAAAATATTCCAAAGAAACGTAACCGGATCCGAATAACACAAAAAATTTCCATGCACATGAACCGAATCTGAACATAAAAAATTTCTTTGAAAAAATCACGAAATCTGAACTGAACCAAATCTGAACTTGGAAAAAAAAATATTCCAGTGAAGCATGTTCTTATTCGAACAAGGCAGGATAATTTCCGTGAACACGCAAGAAAACCTGAACCCAAAAATTCCATTTGAAGAAAAAGACGAAATCTGAATTGAACCAAATCTGTTCCCGACAAAAATATTTCACAGAACCATAACTGGATCCGAGCAAGACAAAATAATTTCCATAGACATGAATCCGACCCGAACATTAAAATTCAATTTTAAAAAATACCTAAAATCTGAACCCTACGAAAATATTCTAATGAATCATAACCAGATCCAAACAAGACAAAATAATTTCCATGGACATGAACCCAATATATGGTTAGGTAACATTTAAGTTGCAATTACATTACGGTAAGTCTTTGATTATGTTTAATTTCCCGTTTATGTTTAATTTACAGTTAGGTCACAATTAAGTTAGGTTAAAGTTAAATTGCATTTATTTTATGGTTAGAATAAGGATAGGTTACAATGAAGTGAAGGCTAGGTTACATTTATGTTATATTTAATTTATGGTAGGGTACTGTTAAGTTGCAGTTAGGTTACAGGCAGGTTATGGTTACGGTACAAAAGTTTACTGTTAGGAATTTATCCACATAGTGAACATTACGCATGATTTGATTAAAAATAACACTTACTTTTGTTAAATGGCTCTGAAATTATTAATACTATATACCAACCTTTTAGCTACCATCGAGTATCGATTTCATTCATGGTGTAGTCGGATTTAAGAGTGATATAATTATTTTAAAATTCAAAATATTTCACTTGGGATTTCTAAGTGAAAAAAAAATAATTATTTATGTGACTTAATAGTGATTTTTATGGGTAAATATCGACACTTTAACCCGAAAATCACGCAATCGTTGGATACATATTCCCTCCCGCATTTCTCATTACTCATTTTGAGTATTTTTAGAGCTTACTATTAGTTGTTTTTTAAACCGATTTTTCACACAGTCAGTGGCCACGTATTTCAGACAATGCTTTTCTGCATGTTTCGAGTTAATGATAAAATCATACAAATTTCAAGTTCGTTTAATATTGTTAATACGGACCCGGGCAGCGCTGGACGGGTCAGCTAGTATTTAATAAAGTTAATGATTTCAAATAATCTTTATTATGATTTATTGAAACTAATATTCTCTCAAAGTAAATCTTATTTCATTTTAAAGCTTTTCACATTAAAATTATTTCTTTGTTAATTCAGTCTCTTCAGTTTGTTTAAATTAATATAATTTTGTAATGTTCTAAGAAGTTGTCATTATCTTTTCAGAGGTATGTTCAGTTGCACTGTAAATATTTTGAATATTATAAAATTTGGTTTTTGGTTTTTAATCTTTATTTCATATTATATTTAAATTTTCAGTAAAGCTTTGTTTATTTAATTTGGTCTAGCTATCAACTTAAATAATTTTTTTTTTTCAGTTTTAAATGAAATTTATAATTTATTTCTACAAATAAATAGTTTTCAGCACTTTTAAACTTCTATTGGCTTATTTTAAGTATTCTGCTATTTGGGATTACTATCCATAATCTCTTCACATAAGAGTATTATATCCTTGGCTTTAATCTTGGGTTTCCCAGAAGTGCTATTTCTCTACCAGTAACTTTCGGATGCCAAAGTCTACTGAGGC
Source organism: Maratus speculifer (assembly GCA_964019185.1). Lineage (NCBI taxonomy): Eukaryota > Metazoa > Arthropoda > Arachnida > Araneae > Salticidae > Maratus > Maratus speculifer. Next base: position 19,056 of record CAXHSM010001591.1, read on the forward strand.
AATCCAGAATGTGCAATTGACTGATATCAGAAAAAAAGTGTTATACATAGGCAATTTGAAATGTGCATTATTTAAAACATTACAATATGCATATTATAACTTGAGGCCAACATCTATGATTTGAAATGGAACATATTTAGTTAGATATGCTGAAAGCATTTTGATTTTTATTCAGAAGAATTTTTGTTTCCAAGGAATTCTCATAAATTGCTCTCTATCAAACTCTGATTAATCTTTGATCTTGTTTGGATCTGATTCTTAATCTGAGAATGAGAAATCTTTTATTAAATTTAAATCAGAAAAAGTACCACAAGTACATATATTATAGAAATGTGATCAAATGGATGTTGCTGTAATACCCAACAGTTATCTGAAATGCATTTGACTAACCATCCTGGATAAATGGTTCTGTATTGTAGATATGTATTTTTCATGTACTAATCAAAATACATGTTGCAAAATGTAATCTGTGTTTGTTTATATTGTAATATCTTCTAAAAAGATTGTTAGGAATGATTATTTTAATTGTTGAATTAGATTTCTAAATATTTGCAAAATTTTTAAAAAATATTTGTTATCTTTATATATAATTAATTTTTCTGGTCAGTTTTTCATTTGTTTAAATTTTTTATAATTGCAAAAAGTTTGACTATATATAGTCAATGTATCATATTTAAAATTAGTATTTATAATATGTTTTAAATTAAGAGTTAATTTAAACTTTTATATGCATTTCTTCTGTCACAATAAAATGTTCTGGTATTCAGATTTAATAATTTTTCTCTCTTCTATTCTGAATTAATTTAAAAATATAAATTATTTTTGGAAAATACCAAATATAATGCATATTTTTATATACAGCTAGTCTAGCCTGATTCTGTTTGGCAAAAACTGCTGACTCAACAACTTTGATAAGCAAACTTGCATGCCTGCCTTTATAATAATGAAAATACCAAAATTATACTCTCTCTTATGAGATTGCTATATTATCACAATGGTTTATCAAAGGATATCTCTTCTTTGAAACAAATTCAGAAAAGAAGATTAATCAGCGATTAATTTTGAGTACACTTTCTGTATACCTTAATTTCAAAATAAGAACTTATAATGAACATTCTAGCGGTTGGTCATCTATATTTAACACATTAAGACCATGTCAGTCACCAGTGACTGACAAAGTAAAATATCATATCAAATCTAATAGAAATTATATTATTTTAAATAATTTCTAAAAATTTATTTAAAATTTACTTAATTTTTATTTATTACAGTATTATATCATTAAGTAAATGGAAAGTTTAGTGTCAGTCATCCGTGACTGATGTGGTACTCAACGTGTTAACGAACAATCACTTGGATGTAATAATGACTTCCTTTTGGTTCTAAAATGTTTGACATTGCAAAATTATGAAACTTGAATAAGTACTATTAGATATGAATGCTATTACAAATATTTATTTAAATAATTCATTTTGTTTACAAATAGGCAGAGTTCAAGGTTTGCACATGGTTTCGCACCTAACGTACTGCTGAAGAGTGACATTGCCTAATCCAGTCATTTCTTATAACTGTCTTTCTAATACAAGTGTGTGACTATCAGGATGTTACGGCAGGTTCTTTAAAATTAAACTTAAGAACCAGTCCTCATATTGAATCACTTTCATTGTAAATGTACTTAGAAAATGCGTAAGAGGACATATCTTTGTGATTGAGGGAAGATTTCAATAAAAAATAAAATAAAAGACTTGTTATCTTGTCTCTTTCGGTGTGTATATGTGCAGTCAGAGGAAAAACTACTTTTTACCAAGAAACTTCCATGTATTCAGAGCATCAACCAGATGGGCGACCATGCTATCGTCTCGATGTGAAACATCTTGGTAGATTCAATGAAAGGCATTAATTAACCAACATAAGGTATCACAAACAAATACTGTGAAACCTCCGAATAAGGGACACCTCTATTTAAGGGACAAAACTTCCGATCCCAGTCCCTTGATATAGCACGTGTTATGTATTTACCTCTGAACAAGGGACACTCGATTTAAGGGACACTTGAAAATGAGATTAAAGGGACTGGTTTTTGCATTTTATGTAATGAAGAAGTCTGTGGTGAAAATTAAAATGCAAATTTTTGTGAACTTATCAAACAGATAAACAGTCATGTTGATATTGAGCAAATACGACACAGTTAACGACAATTTATGTAGCCACAATTCTGATTCGACATCAGTGAGTTTATCCGAATTGAAAATATTGCTGAAAACTGTGAGAATTATTCTGAAAGTGGAGAATAAAAGAAAATTGTGAAACAAAAACAATACAGATGCTTTTAGACTGTTCTCAAATCCTAAAAAAGCAACTTTTAAGACATAAGTTTTAATTTATTTCTATTCGGAAATGTCTGAAACTAGGAAGTGTTGTTGTTCAGAAAATATGTAATCGACCAGTTTTTTCTTTCTTTCTCTCTCTCTCTTTTTTTCTTTTTTTTTTTTTTTTTTTTGCAAATGTGATAGATTTTTTAGAAAATATTTTCAAAGTGAACGGTTTTGAACCGAATTTCCACGTGAAAGAAGAATAACTACTTAAGAAAAGGTAAAAAATGTCTTTGTCACATGATCAAAATCGCTTATAACCTCAATAGATAATTTACTTAACGAAAAATTGAAAACACAGTTCAATTCCATATCGCTTCCACAGTCATGCATATGCATTTTAATTTGAATTGTGTCAAAACATTTTCCATTTTCTGAGCAGAGCAGTTGAGATTTGTTGCTTTAAAATATGCAAAACAATTGAATACTTTTTTTCTTGTAAATACTGCTGGTAATGAAGAACTAAAATTTAGAAGTATTTTAAAGGAACACTTGAAAGGTTTGTACTGAAAAATTGAAATTTGCAAAACAATTCCTCTTGGCTGATTATTTCAAATAAAATTCTTTCAAATTTTTTATACTTTTTGCATTTACACAATTTGAAAAAAAAAAAAAAAAAAAAAAAAAAAACAGTAGTTCTACAAATTATTTAATGATTTAGTAATTAATTGAAAATTTTAATTAATTAATTCTCTTTACTTACTTTTGTCTGATTAACGTAATTTATACATTTAGGGTACATTTAAATTTCATCTTTAATTCTTTGTTATTTTTACATCCTTCTTAACGATTAATTAAAAATAACATAAAAAACTCCGAATAAGGGACACCTTTATTTAAGGGACAAAAGTTCCGGTCCCATAGGTGTCCCTTATTTGGAGGTTTCACTGTATAAAAATGTTCTAGATGGATCAATCGGAAATACTTATTAAGTTATTATTCTTTTGCACTCCACTTGCCAACTGTCCCCATGTCCTAGAACTCTGAAGAGCAAAAAGAACTACGCACTGAACTACAATGCAGCGAGACCATGAATGCCGTCACCGATACGTTTTTGGAGCACGGCATTCAAAAAGGCTGCCGCACATGGCGATATAGCGCCAAGCGAGTGTCAATGCAGCGAGCATATGTCAAGCAAGTGTGCCAAGAGGGAGGAGGAGAAAATTAAATGATCCGATCATGACGCACATGCATACGAGTGCAAAATGGACGATAAGGAGAGGGAATATGCAAAGTTTTGTTGGCTTGCGGCCAAGAGTAAACAGATGGAGGAAATGAAATAGAAAAACAGCAAATGTTGTAAACGCAATTAGTAGAAGGAAATAAAGCAATAATTTAAGATTAAAATAATGAATTTTTTTTATTAAATTTTTATGAATTTTCTAATAAAATGATTGAATATAGAATTAATATTTAAAGACAGTGAATATTATGCTAAAAAAGATAATTTAAAAAGATGAGATATGGGACAAACATATGTCATCATGACAGTGACTATTTAGAATAGCTCTGCTGGCATGATGTGTATGTGTGTGTTTCTCTTGGTGTTTATTCGAAAATTCTCGTACATTATAATTGGATATAAAAAACAGTATTCTTTCATTGTATTGGGCATGATAGAGTAGTGTGCTAGAGCCATTTTGTAAATGAGAACTTAGATAGTTATTTGTCATACCATTGAGATACCTTCAGATTTCACTTTAGTAATTTATTTCCTGTTTTCTTATTTTTCCCAGAATTTTCTGGATACAGAAAAGCTGGAATTAGATGCTGATTTTAAATTTTTTATGAGTATGAAGGTGTTTATTTGAGATTTTTGAAGTCTTACAGAATCATAATCCAGTAAATTTTTGTGTACTCTTTGATTTAATCTGCCTAGATGTACATTTAATGCATTCAGTTGTTTGTATTTATACTTATCTTTATTAATTTCTCATTCTTCTGCAATATTATAAAATAAATGTTGTGTAATGTCCCAAAGGACTGTTTTTCCTTTGTTATCAATCCCACAAATTTGAAGTACAGTAGACTCCCTCAAATCCGCATAGCTTGGGACCAGAGGTTTTGCGGATTTTAGAATTTTGCAGATTTCTGGTCATTGCTTTGTTTACATTTTTTAAAAAGTAATTTGAATGTAATTAATAAGTGAATCATATGTATAATGAGTGCTTACAATATGTTAAAATATTAAAATAAGTGATAAACTAAAATAATAAAAATTTAGATATTTTTTAAAATGATAAAAATATTAAAAGCAAAGGTCAAATTAATAATCAATAATGTACAATTAAATATTCATTATAAAGATGAAATGTGTTTTTCCTAAATTATTCAATGAAACTTGCCTCATAAAGGCACATTACTAATTCATATCAAAATCATAAATTATTGGAGCTTTATTTCAGGTTTAGCCAGACTTAATAACTAAAAAAGCTTGATTAATATATAAATATATTTGGTAAGATTGCGATTACCAATAATACCAGCAATATCTTTATTTTTTCAGAAATAAATTATTCTTTCTTCATGAAAAATCATGAATTGAATAACCTTAACAAAAATTACAAATGAAAAAATATATGGAATTGATATAAAACTAAAAAAGTCAAATTTTGCACCTACATCTGAACTGAATGTTTCATTGTTTACATCCGTAAAATATGTGCGGATTTTAGAGAGTTGCGGATTTTAGGAGTGCGGATTTGAGGGAGTCTACTGTATAACAATATATTATATTTTGTATTCATAATTCGAACAATAATTTTGCTACTTTTGAAATGTATTCTTTTTCTGTTAATTTTATGTATAAAAATATCCTAATAAAAAGTAAAGAATTTTGTTATTTTTATAGTTACTAGATGAAATGTTAGATAATGGATTTCCTCTGGCCACTGAATCCAATATCCTGAAAGAGATGATAAAACCTCCCAATATTCTACGTACTATTGCTAATACTGTGACTGGAAGATCTAAGTTAGTAAATTTTATTTTGTACTAACAAGCTTTTCTGACCATTCATTCCCTGGTCCCAAGATAATAATCATAAACATACCTAAGATAGGCTTACCATTTCCCATGGCTACTTTAAATATATTTCCTTTAATTATTTATTGTTCTTGAAAAACTGTCATGAACAAAAAAGTTAAACAATATCAGAAATTTAATATTAAAATAATATCAACAACTTAATATTGATATTGATGCTATATTGCAATACTACCTTAAAGTATAAGAAAACAGAAATATTGCTAATTTCAAAAGAAAAATTGTATGGTATGAACAATTTAAGTGCAAACAGATGTAAAAAACAACAAATCAATGTTTTATATGCTTTTACTCACACATCATTTAAATATGTATATATTTTATACACAAAATAGAATTTTTTTTTAAAAAAAAGGGAACATAGTTTGATGTTTATTGCATTTATATCATTGCTTTCATCATATTTTAGTTTAAAAATTGTATTTTCCCAATTCACCTCATTCTGTGACATTTTTTAATAATATTTTAATAATTTAATTTCTTCAAGTTTAATGAAATGTAGTATATGAGGGAAAGTCAATAAGTAGGTTCACAAACTGATATGAGAGGTCAGAAATCAGTAGCAAGCTATTTACAAATATGCTCATAGGTTTAATTTTGAATTTATGAGACAACAGTTATACAAGAAGAGCAGAGGCATTCAAAAGTTGTTAAATGAAGAATGAAGTGGTCGCGAACAACAATAGTAACTGCAATATAATGCATGGTTTAAGTCTACAGCTGACTCATATAGATATCGATGGCTGAAAAAACAGCTGAACTATTGTTGTTTGCCTATTACCTCTAACATTTTCCTCAATATAATCGCACTGTTTCTTCTGTTGCAATTTCAACAGGACAATCACTTTGTTTTTCTTCAACATTTTTTGAACGCCCCTGATCTTCTTGTAGAACTGTTGTATAATTATAGTATGATAATGCTGCCACCTATGAGCATATTTGGAAACAGTTTACTACTAATTTCTAACCTCTCATATTGGTTTGTGACCTTCTTAAAATGTATTAGATAAACTAAGTTTTTTTTTATTATTATTATTTCCAGATGTTGATGATTTTAATATGCTTAAGGCTGTTTAGAAATGCAAGAAATTAAGAAGTGTTCTTATTCAGAAATTATCAACGTTTTTGTTTTTTTGTTTTTATTTTTTGGTAAAGGCAAAAATGTTTTAGAAAATACCGTCAAAATGGACATTTTGAAACAAATTCCCAATGTATCATTGGGAAAAATTTCTTGTCATGTGACAAGAATTGCTTATAATTTGATAAGTAATTTATCAAAATTGGAAAATACAATTTGATTTTGATTTGTTTCAATAGTTAGGATGTTAATTTTATGCTATTTAATAACATTTTAACTATTTAATTTCCTTGAGTTTAATGGGGTATATTGTATTAAATATACTAAATAAAATAAGTTTTTTTTTAAAAATTAATTATGACTCAGAAAGTTTTGCATTGTTGAACAAGGGAATTTGAGAACTGCTTTAAGTCAAAATCAAAACAGAAATTGATTTAATGGCATGGCACTTATAGCTAAATAGATTTCAATAAATAACGAACAATAGAAATATTGTTTATCAGTTTTTCTGTAAAGCAATGAATATATTCGTAATAGAAAAAAAAAATGCATTTATATCTTTATATCTATTTACTATATAATAACATAAAAAAATGTTAATATACATATTCAATTCAAAATTGTCAAATGTTATTTTTTTTCTCCTTTTCTTGAAATCACTTGATGATATTTACCCAATACCATCCATTCAGTTTAGGGAGAACTTTTAAAGGAAAGTGACCCAAGTGAGTATTCTTATTCAAGAAAAAACGGGGTAAAATTGTACAGTCAGTCCTGGCCAAACTATACTGGTTTCAAACCCATTAACATCGGTCTAGGTCTTTCTATGGCCATTATACTAGCCACTGAGTTGAGCTTAGTGGGACTAGGGAATAGCGTTGAAAGTGCATGTTAGCTAGTTTATTTCTTTAAATCATTTTAATTTTTCAGTTCTAATCAAATATTAAGTAGCTTGTAAATGAGAGTCTTAATCTTGTGTTTTTCCTTCCTGAATAGCATAAGTAATACATTGCCAACAGGTCAGCTTTCTAGTATTCCATGGCGCAGAACGGGCGTGAAATATACAAATAATGAAGCCTACTTTGATATTATTGAGGAAGTAGATGCGATAATTGACAAAAGTGGTTCTGTGATATCTGCTGAAATCCAAGGATGTGTAAGTGTTTTAAAACTATTCACTGTTTTAAGCCCCCCCCCCCCAAGAAAATATAATTTTATGCCTACCATCAATATGTGTGTAGGGAGAAAAAGTGTCATACAACTAAAGTTAAGATAAATATTCTTCATTTCTTCAAATTGATAGCAGAATCATTTAAATCTATGTTAAAGGAAATTTAAAAAAAATAAGTCTATGTACTTGAAAATTTGATGTTTTATACTGCAGATTTAATGAAAAAGGAAAGATTTGGTATGATAATTATTTTCGAATTGTTGTTCAGATTTTATTGAAGACAATTTCATAATAGAGATCGTAATTTCATTTGGATCAAATGTGTCACAACACATAAACAAATATTGGTGTTGACTTTGTACTTCATAAAATAAAACATAAAAGTAAATTACTTGTCAAACTAAATATTATATCAATTTCTGAATATCCTTTTTAATATGTTCTTACTAGAGATATTAGCAGCTTTTGAGAGCACTACAATACATCATTATAGCAATAAAACCAAGTCTAAATAGTTTTATCTACAAACTACTGATAATCAGAAATAAAGGTGACGTGATTCATATGTCATTCACAAATTATTAACAGATATAGACAAATGAATACTTTCTACAACATTCAATTTATTTCTGAAAGTTAATTAACTAATTTGTGCAAACTTAAAAATATATATACTTTTAAGATTATGAAAGATTAAACTAAAAATTTCATTCTTTAAATTATGAGGTTCACAACTAGCGAATAAGTGAATCACAGTTTGATTTAGGAATTGATGTATTTATTCACAATGGGACAAACAAAGATGGCTAAAGTAATCAATTGTTAAGCAGGTTGAAAGCTAGTAATAAGTTAGTTATGTTTGTTTCATACTCATTAAAATAAATTTGTATTTTACGTATATATTTAAGGGAATATCCAAGAATTTAGATTAAATATAAATATAAGAAAAAAAATATGCAGTAAATATAAAAAAGATATATATGTAATTCAGTGTGGAATATTTTATACTTTAGGATTTGAGTTATGCAGTATACATTTTACTCTAGTGTATCATTTGTCTTTTCTTTGTTCTCTTTGTGAAAATAAATGAAAATGCTGTTTTAAATGCAGTTTCACACAAAAAATAATAATGGAATTAGATTTCACCTAAAAGATTTTTTTCTAAATAAATGGACATGTTTTGGTTTCAAACTGTTATTAACTTTTTAATTGATACTTTTTTGTTAGCCATGTTATGTATTATTCATCATTTGCTTGTTTATTTGTGTAATTTAAATGAAATGAGTGAAATTCAGGTATTTTAAATGTATGTAAAATTACTATTTTAAATGAAACAAGTAAAGGGTTTGTATTTTAAAAGGAAATGAATGTAATACAAATAAGGCAGGTGGAAACAGAATTTGTCAATTTATCACCACACCCAACTAGCATAAAAATATCTTTCAATCACAGTACAAGAGATGAATTTATTACTTTTGACTTTTAAACCAGGAGGCGGCAGCACATATAATCACTTCATTGAATTCACGGATGGAAAATCTAGAATTAATTAAATCTTGATTTGCATATTAAAACACAATCAGTCTGCCAAGTCCTATCTTGACGGAAAACACTTAAAAACCCGAATTTAGTAGTTTACTTGTAGATTTACCATTGTGCTTTCTTGCACCCAAAAGTATGAAAACATGGAAGATTAGGAGCAAGAAAACATAATGATAAACCTAAGAGTCAAAAGCTAAAATCTGATTTTTAGGTTTTTAAACCAAGATATGACTTGGTAGACCAATTCCATTTTAATATGTGAATCGAGATTTAACTAATCTTTGACTTTCATCCGTGAACTTAATGAGGTATTGTCTGTGCGGCTGCATTTATAATTAGAAAGATATTGTAAATGTTTTCTTTTTAGTTCTTTGCTTTTCATGTTTGCATTTTCTGTAAACTTTTATAAAATCCAAGAAAGAATATGAATATATTGTACATATATAATACTAGAGCCTGTTAACCTGGATACGGTTCATACACAAACTCTGATGCTTTTAACTTACTCGCTCATTGCAAAGCTCTGTTCCTAATTCATTCTTTGGTAAAACACACTTTAGTTTACCCCCAATAAAAAATTTAAAATTCTCAGATATAAAATCATTTTCAGAAAGTTTAATGTATAGAATGTAAATGTTTGCAGACAAGTTAATTGTATATATTAGTGATGGGTGACAATGAGATGTTTTTATTGATTTTCTTGATTGTATGGAGATCTTAATAGATAATGTGCATGTGACATCACACAGACGAAAAAGGAGTACTTCTCAACTTGTGGTGGGCAAAAATAATAATTCTTGGAGAATTAGTAATTTATAACGTATTATTTCCTGCGCATAATACAATAAAATGAAATTTATTATGTCGACGTGAAAATTACATTTAGTTTAGAATTTTCTAATGCAGTTTAATTCAAATTTTTGCCTACCACAAGTTGAGCTGTCGTGAAAAAAGCCAGTTTGTTTACAAACATGCACATTTTCTATAACTTTCGATTGTGTAAATTTTTACTTGGTGACTCCAGTTTGGTATTGCTTTTATATCATACCTAATTCGATATATAGAGTTGCCTGCAAGTGAACTGGAATGAGTTAGCTTTAATAAAAGCTAGGCAGATTCGCTTGTTAGTGGATACCTCCTTTAATTAGGGCTCTCTAATTTATACGCAATTTTAAACTAGGTCCCCATTATATAAGGCATTGTATAACAAATGCAGTGTGCATGCACTGCAAAATCTTGTCAACAAAAGATAAAAAAATTAAAAACAAAAAAATAAATAATAATAATAATATTGAATGAACTTCTGACCGAATCTTTGGGAAGTAAAGATGGGGTTGAGGGTATAGGAGCTACATAATATGAATAAGTGGGCGTAGAGCTTTCCAATGATACATGGGGGAAAAACATGGATTCCCTCAAATCCGCACAGCTTGTGACCAGAGGTTATGCTGATTTTAGAAGATTATACATTTGTAAGTAGTAATTTGAATGTAATTAATGATGCAATCGAAATTATAATGGATCTTTAAAAAAAATATATGTATTAAAAAAATAATAAACTAAAATAATAAAAATTTAGATAATTTTTAAAATGAATTAAATATTAAAAGCAAAGGTCAAGAAGTTAATAATCAATAATGTATGATTAAATATTCATTATAAAGATGAAATGTATTTTTCCTAAATTATTCAGTGAAACTTGCCTCATTAAGGTACATTATTAATTCACATCAAAATCATAAAATAAGGAAGTTTTATTTCAGGTTTAGCCAAACTTAATAACCTATAAAACTTGATTAATAAATAAATATATTTGATAAGAAGATTGTGATTATCAGTAGTATCCTGAATTTTTTCAGAAATAAATTTATTCTTCCTTCATGAAAAAACATGAATTCAGTAATTATTAACAAAAATTAAAATATATGAGGAATTGATATAAAACTAAAAAAAGTCAAATTTTGTCCCTATATCTGAATTGAATGTTTCCTTGTTTATATCCATAAATTATGTGCAGATTTTAGAGAGTTGCAGATTTTAGGGTTGCAGATTTGAGGGAGTCTGCTGTATATCGCATGAGAGGTATTGGTAAAATTTAGGAAAGTGCCCCTGGGACAGCAAAATGGTTTGAGGTTTGCCGAAAGTGCATAACATCAATAAGTGCAGATAAATCACCAATTTTGTCAAAGAATCACAGAAATGCAAATTCTGTCAAAGAATCAGCAAATTTTGTCAAAATGTAGCTGAAAAACACAAATTTCATCAAAAAATCGTGAAAACAGAAAATTTCGTCAAAGACATGTGAAAAGAAACTTGAATTTCATCAAAAGATCACTGAAAATGCAAATTTTATGAAAGGTCCATGAAAAAACAGGAATTTCATCAAAGATTCATGGAAAAAATGCACACTTTTTCAAAGAGCCTCAGAAAGCACACAACAGTCTTTTTAGAAAACAGCACACACACACAAACATCTATGTTTATTATTATGGGTATGTTTCTTAGTCTGAAATAATATCCTGAACGAACTTTTGAAAAATCAGGTTAATTTAAAAACCCATCTTGCTAGAATTTCACTCAACCTGAAACTGACTTATCTTCCCTCCCTATCAACTCTTTGGGATCTGCTCTATTTACAAATGTTGTGGGAGAGACTCCCTCCTACTAAAAATTAGAATATTACCCCATGATGTGTATACCAAATCATTCTTCAATCATAGATAGAGGATTTTGTAGTTTTATATGCAGTAATAAAGTCTAGTGAATATGACATCATATTGAAACAATCAGAAATTTTTAGCATCACATCATTTTCACTATTGGAATTATCTCAAGATTTCAAAATTAATGCGCCATTTATCACAATCATTTTTTTTATGTTTATTGAATGCTTATTATGACTAAATGTTTTCAGAAGCTTGAGATCAATTTCGTTTTATATGGAGCATTATTGGGTTAGTGAATAGAATGTCATAATCATACAGTCGTAGCAATATAATTTATTTGAATGAATGAAAGCCATCTATTCTTTTGAGATTTATGCCATTTTCACTATTGAAACCATTCTACTATTCGAAGATTTTTTCATCCTTTAACTTGATTGTTTTAAAATAATTAAGATTTGAGATTGCAAATAAATGTGTTGCATTTTTAGTGGTGGAAATATGCTTTTGATTGACAGTTGTGTTCAGGCAAATTGAATTTTACATTACAGTGTGAAAGTCATAATACATTTATAATTATGGGAAATCTCTTAAGGTGCAAATAGACCATAATTCTACTATTATCATATTGGCATCTTTTCTTGTGGCTACATAGTTTTTTTTTTTTTTTATCTTTAATGGTTTGAGGTATAGGAGGTATAGGATTGATTGAGGGTATAGGAGCCACGTAATATGAATAAGTGGGCGTAGAGCTTTCCAGTGATACATGGGGAAAAAACATGGATTCCCTCAAATCCGCACAGCTTGTGACCAGAGGTTATGCTGATTTCTGGTCATTACTTTTGTGGTGGTTACTCGATAACCCCCCATATGTTTTGTTTAATTCATTTTTATTAGCCATTTTATTTCATATCACCTTCCTTTTATTATTGTTCTCAATTTAAATTTTATTTCGATTTCGCTTCTTTTCATATCGTCGCCTGTAATGTTTTCTTTCTTACTTAGCTTTCGAATGTTCCAAGCCGGTAAAATCCTGTTCGAAATCATTCCTTCCGGTTTTGGAGATCGTTCGAGAACATTCTCGCTTGTTCTTTGGGTGGAACTTCCAGTTTTCGGACACACCCCTAGCCTATCAAATTCGTTTCCACAGGTGACGTATTTTAAGTCATTCTGCACAGGGCCACCTGCTTTGGCCTCCCCTCTTTAGGTGTTTATCAATTCTCTTTTTATTAAATTCATATTTCTCCATACTTTGCATCGTAACTTGGCTTATTTTGTCACCCCCCCCCCCTCTTTCGCTCGCTGCCAAATTGGCGTATTTTGGGATTCCAGTAACCTTTCCTCTTTCCCTCCGGGCTCACGGCCACCTGCGTCAGTTGCGCTGTTAGACTCCTGCCGTAATGGATGCGGTCGGATGATTGGAAGTTTTGGGTGGAATTTCCGGGGCATGTGTGCGTGCGCCCCTCGAGACCGTTGCATACGGGCAACATTTCATGCTGCTATGATCACGCCATGGTTTCAGGAAAGGTTGATTTTTTAAGGCTGCCAGGAGCAAAGCCCCTTCAAAGGCATCCCGAAATTATTGTGTTGTGTGCCTTCTCTTTTTCGGATTACATAAGTTAAATAAGGGCACACCATGGTTCTTCTATTCGTTGCTCTCGTGTTAGCTTTATAACTAAAGAAGAATGTTGTCATGTGTCTTCTAAATATTTATTTTATTTTTCATCATCTCATCGTTAATAATTTTCTTCAACTACTTTTTGTGCTCAAATTTCTTCAATAATCTTTTACGTGATCTCCGTCCTCTGAAAAAAACAAGCAGAGGTGAAGATTTTCGTTCGTGAGTTGAAGAATGTTCTTTCAAGAAGTGATCATACATTTTACATAACGTATTGACTTTATAATTCTTTCGTCATTTTAATTTGCTATTTGGCCCATCTTCATATAAATAAATTTGAATATTCACGGGGCGTTCCATGGAAAATATTGGTGCATATCTATATAAAATTCTCGTCTGATAATATATATATATATTTAAAGGATACATATATTTAAGTGATGTTTCTTTTTGAAGAAAATGATGTTATTTTTCTTTTGTGTGTTATGAGAAATTTTTCAAGTTCATACTGTCAAGATATATCAAAAAAAAATGTGTTATGACGAAGAATGTTGGTTTTGTTTGGAATATATCAATTAAAAAAAATATCTTCATGTGTAAAGTTTTTACTATAAAACAAATGTTTAATTTCTATGAGAAACAAAAATGTTTAATTTCTATGAGAAACAAAAATGTTTCTATAAAGAAGATAGTCGATTTTTCATGAAAGAAATACAAGTATTTCATAAATAAATAAATATTAATCTTCAACCAATTTGTGTATTAATTCCTGTGCATGTGTCTGGATTTACTACTCATCATCTGCCAAGGACTTCACAGGTAACTTTACCTTTTCTTCAAATTTATATTTGATAATTTTGTATTTAGTTTATCATCTTCAAGGTTAAAAGAATATTTTTATTATTTTAAGTGAAGTAAGGATGGTCACTCTTGGGTCGTTTGCCGGCCTTCATTCTCCGCGATGTATTGTCACTTTCACGATCACTTTGGCCTAATTGTGGGTAGAAGCAAATAAAAAGTGTTTTCTCCCCCCATCTCTTCTTCTTACCCACTGAGTAAACTCAACAGTAAAATTATTTCCTTTACTGCAGTAACACAACGCTTGAACATAACAATAATTTCCTTTGATGCCATGACCAAAGCGTATCCAACATTCCATGACCATCCATTTTTCCTTTGCTACCATCGTATTTTCGTTATATTTATACATATTGTCGTCATTATCTTCAGTTAATTCTTCATTATTTTTCAAGTTATTTTCTTCATACATTAATATTATTAATTATATTTTATTGAGAGTGGTGCAGTAATTAATTGCAACATATATTGATTCTATACTGAAATAATATTTTTCTGGAGCAGTGCATGATATATATATAACATAATTTTTCCATATATATCTTTTTCTTGTCTTGCTATATTTTGCAACTAATATATATATGCATTATTTAACGGAGGTACTGGTAAATATTATTGTTCATGCTAAGATAAATTATTTTTCTTGTCATACATATAATAATTTATGTTTTGAGCCATATCATATATATTTTTACATAAAATATTTGGGTCTTCTATTCTTCATATGATACTAATATGTTAGTATATATATTTTTCTTCTCTTTTTTTAATATATAAAAATGGTTTATGACGTATATGAAAGTCATCAATATTTTAAATAACGGGTCAATTTATATATATATTATTCATCACAAGACCAGTCAATAACCAAATTTATCATGTCATATATTGAGCTCTTATATTAAATTTTTCATCATGCCACCAAAAGCCAAACTAAATATTGCAATCCAACCCTTCGACGGTAACCCTCAGACTGTAGAATTTTTCTTCGATCAATTATCTGACGTACAGGAATTAAATAACTTTACAGACAAGGAACTTTTTGTTCTCTTTAAATCAAAACTTGAGGGCACCGCCTTACTCTTCTTTCTTGAAACTCAGTCACAGCTCAAGAACTCTAATTTTAATGAAATTCGAAAGGCATTTATAGACTATTTCTTACCCACAAAAAAATCTGTTTCTCTAAAATCTTTACAGAACTTGACCTTAGATTCAAATGAATCAGTTAAAAATTTTGCTTTTCGGCTAGATAAACAACTTCGACTTGCTTACCCAAAATTGGATCTTTCTGCTCTTAATTCATTAAAGTTTACTCATTTTCTTGAGGCTTTGCCTAAACAAATCAAACGTAAAATCTTGGAAGAAAATATTACATCCTTCGAATTAGCTCTTGAACGAGCAACTTTTCTTCAAAATATTTATGACTCTCCCCCTAAAAAATCTTATGAAAATTTTAATCAGGCCTATTGTTTGGATACTGAAAAAGTCCATGATAATTCTATTGCTTCTAGTAATGCTCTTCATAAAACTCCTATAAAGCATACGAAGGATAAAGTTTATCACAATTCTCAAACCAACTACTCTCCTTTACAAACTCAAAAGGACAGTTCTCATACTTCTCGTAATTTTCAAAGAAGACCTAGAACATTTTCGCCTTCTCCACCGAGACAAGAGGCTACAAGTAAACGTAACAATAATTTTCGTCATCATAACTTTCACCGGAAACGTCCTTATCAACCCACCTTTGACAAATTTTCACACAAAAAAAATTCTACATCCTTTTATCACAGACGAGATGTTCTACAGTGTGCGTTCTGTGGGAAATTCAATCATCGTATGGATACCTGTTACAAATTTAAAAATATTATTAATTCGTCTAACAAAAACTCTTCAGCTCAAATTTCGTCTCACCCTCACAGAAGGAAAAGCCACACCTCTTCTTCTGAAAATAACAACAATGTTTACCATTTAAACAGATAAGGGAGACTGGTTCTACTGACCGCCTTCTCTCCCGTAATTCTCATTCAGGGTCAGTACACTTTGACAACAACAACAACAAACATCAACAATTTGACAAACGTTCTTCAGTCACTTTAGTGTCATCCACAGCTGTCCAAACTTCTCCTATGACATCTAAATTTAACAAATCTTCTTGTTCATATAATTCTTTGCCTTCCAAACAAAATTTTGAAATCAACGATGATATACAAGAAAATCATGTCATATGCAGTTCTTTTAACAACTCTTATGTTCTTCCATGCATCCTAATAAATGTTCAACATAATGAAATCTCCACATTAATAGATACTGGATCAAGTTTATCTCTCTTGGATGAAGAATGCTTTAATAGCATTAAATCCAGGCTTCATTACAAATTTTTATCCAGGAATGTATCCGTGTCAACCATAAATTCTAAGGTTTTCTTCAAAGGATGCATAGAGATAGCATTTAAAATTGATAAATATTTTTTTCATCATGTCTTTTACCTTACTAAAATTCAAAACGTTCACTTTCAAGCCATACTTGGATTTGAATTTATTAACAGGCATTCTATTACTATTTCTCCAAGTTTTAAGTCTATCCTAATTAAGGACAGACACATTCCTTTTCAAAGTTATAATGAATCTCCTACTTGCTATTTTATGAATGCTGAATATAATTATATTAACTCAAATGTACCATATTCTCTCGATGCACACAAAATGCCTTATTATGAAGAATCTATGTCAAATAATCCAACGAGTGATACTTACACTGATAATACTTGTGCAAATTATGATAATTCAAATTTACAGTTGTTCAACAATTATACAACCTATCCTTATAATTATAATGTTCAAAATAATGGTTTGTTTACAAATAATATGGCTCATTCTGCTATGAATTTTCATAATCCTTATATTGATGGTAATTTTGCTTATTTTCCTAATTATTTTCCAACTGATTATGCTAATATGGTGAATTATGTGTCTACTAATGATAATAATATTCCTAGCAAGAATTTCTCATCTGAGAATACTAATGATGGTAACTATTTTAGTGAAAAGCAAACTCATTTAAATTATGGTAATAAAGTCTTGGTGAAATCCAACATGGTACAATTACTCAATAGAGAATTAATACCTCCTAATTCTTTTGTTTATTTACATGTGAAGTATCTCAATCCTCCATCTGAATATTTTGTTTTCAAACCAAATTTAAAAAATAAAGGTCTTATATTACATGAATCATTGCACTCAAAATCTTCCATTCAAAATGATTTATTTTTGGTTGTATGTCAGAATATATCAAAGCTCGATATTCATTTAAGTAAAAATTCAATTATTGGCGAATGTATCAATGTAGATGAGAAAGATATTGAAGAATACTCTTTTGATTTAGAATTTGAAAATGAGTATTGTAGTTTAATTTTACCATCTGAAGAGATTAAGAGAAAACGTATTCAAGAATTATCTCCAAATGACTTTGATCTTAAACATTTACCTCCTCATGAAAAGGAAGCTTTAACAAAATTATTATGTAGTAAAGCGCTTGCCTTTTCGAAATCTCTTGACACTTTAGGTCATACTGACCTGGTCAATCCTCAGTTTACTATGTTAAATTCTCATCCAGTAAAAACATTACCTTTTCCTGTACCACAAGCACTCGAGCAAGAAGCTCTTGACCAGATTAATCAAATGTTGAACGCTGGTATTATTGAGAGATCAAATTCATCTTGGGCGTGTCCCATGCTTCTTGTTAAAAAGAAGAGAACTGATATGTCTAAGCCTCAAAAGTATCGTTTGGCTCTTGATTTAAGATTGTTAAATTCGATTATAATCCCATCATCATATCCTCTTCCTAGAATTCAAAATCTATTGGTGCAGTTGTCAAAATTTAAATATTATACCACTCTTGACTTACCCTCTGCATATTGGCAAATTGCTGTACCTAAAGATATGCAAGATAAACTTAGTTTTACTACTCCATGGGGAATTTTTACCTATTTACGTCTAGTATTTGGCCTGAAGACGGCCGCCAGCACTTTCCAACAATTAATCGACTCTGTTATTCAATTATCTCAAATTGATTCCTGTTATGCATATCAAGACGATATTGTAGTGGGTGCTAATTCATTTGAAGAAATGTCCATGAAACTCACAAAACTATTAGACACTCTCATTGCTAATAACATTACTCTGTCTCCTGAAAAATGTGCATTCATGCAAACAAGCATTAACTTTTTGGGTTTCCAACTCACAGATCATAAAATTCTTCCTATTACAAGTAACATTTTAAAAATTACCTCCTTTCCAAAGCCTAAAACCAAGAGGCAAACAAAGAGTTTTATCGGTTTGTGTTCATTTTATAGATCAATTATACCTAATTTTTCTAAATTGATTGCTCCTCTCATCGAAGTCACCAAACCTAAAAATAAATTTTCTTGGAAAACTGAGCAGGAAAATGCATTTAAAAAATTACAAAACATATTTTTTCAAAAACCTATGCTCAATCTCCCTAACTGGAATGAAACGTTCTATGTTAATACAGATGCCTCAAAGACAGCAATATCAGCTGTTCTTATGCAGAAATTTGATGGTGAACTAAAACCTATCTCCTATTATTCCAAAACTCTATCTCAATCAGAAAGACACTACCCTGCCATCAAATTGGAACTTTATGCCATTTACAAAGGCATAACAGCTTTTAAATACTATATTTTTGGTCGACCCTTTATTCTACTATCTGATGCCAAACCACTTAATAATTATAAAAAAGCTACATCACCTGCTGATATTACTACTCGTTGGATGTTAGAACTGTCAGAATACTCGTACACATTCCAACATGTTCCAGGCAAAGAAAATGTCTTGGCAGATTTTCTGAGTAGAACTCCTCACATTCCTACTGAAGATCTCAATAATAATCCAGATCTTATTTCTTCACAAGAACCTCTACCTATTGTTGATAATCAAAACGATTTACATAATGACATTCCTCACTTTCCATGTGGTTTAGTTGACAAAATCCACCATACATGTCATCTTCAAAGTGACTCTTCACCTCCAAATAATGATAATAATCAAGATCCATTATTAGAAATTCTTGATCACACCATCTTCTCTGAACAACAAAAGGACCCAAAAATCAAACAAATTTATGAAGACCTTAAAAATAATAAAAAATCTAAAAGTTTAAATGGCTACTATATTAATCCAAGTAATGAGTTACTTTGCTATAATGGTCATTTCTCTTCAGAAGATATCGAGCTACACAAAGCTGTTTTACCTGTGTCACTTAGAGCAAAAGCCTTAAGAATTGCTCATATTACTCATACTGGAATTCATAAAACCATTGTTAATTTAAAGAAAAGATTTACCTGGAAAACCCTTGTTTCAGATACCATTAATTATGTCAACTCTTGTGAAATTTGTTTAGTAAATAAGAATCATAAAAAAAACACTGCTCCATACCTACCTGCACCACTCCCAACAGCTCCCAATCAAAAGGTCTCTATGGATTTACTCGGCCCATTGAGAAATCGTCAATATGTGTTGACCATGATAGACCATTTCTCTCGTCATTTAGAATTATATGCCTTGAATAATATCAGTGCTGAGTCAGTTACAAAAGCCTTATTGCATTATATTTCCACTCATGGAAAACCCGAATTAACTCTCACTGATCATGGCTCTCAATTTACGAGTGATATGTTTTCATATTTTAACAAAAAGCTTGGCATTAAATTGGAGCATAGTTCTGTAGCCCATCCCCAAGCTAACGGTTTAAGCGAACGAGTCAATTCTCAAATAAAATCGTCTGTGAACACAATGGCTTCACAAGGATGTGATGTACCCACTGCTCTAAAAATTCACCAATCCATATATAATGCTACACCTCATCCAGCTACAAAATTCTCTCCAAATCTTCTTCATTTTGGAAGAGAGATAAACGACATCTATTCCAATTATAAAACTCAGGTTTCATGGAAAATTCTCAATACTGCATATGAAATTCATAAATTGATGGATGTTATTGAAAAAATATACTATCAAGCTTACAAGAATAATGAATCGTCTAGACAAAAGGTGTATGATAAATCGAGAGAAAAATTAAAGTTTTCCAACATCAATGTTAATGACATTGTTTACGTAAAATTTCCCACTGTGTTTAACAAAAAAATACAAGGCCCATACGTGGTGAAGAAAATAATTTCTCCTGTGCTCATTCAAATTCAAGATTCCAATAATAGTCATGCTTCACCAATGTTGATTCACACTAATCGAATCTTGAAGCTTCAAAAGAGAAATGAAGCACTGCAACATCCTTCAGTTTCTTCAAAAATGCATCACATGATCAATCAGCTGTTGATAATGCATCCTCCACTCCTATCAGACAACACTCTTCTATTCAAGTTTCAAATCATGATGCTACATGTAGCACATCTCCTCAAATTCTTTCTTCTTCCAAGTCACAACAAACATCTTCATGTTCCAGTAAATCGGTACTGTCACAAGCTCCTCCTGATGGTACTCATACTGGTGTTAAAAACAAGTCCACTCAATATAAAAGTTATGATCTTCGCCCTCGCAATCATAAACTGTATAAGAAATAGACTAACTTTCTTTTTCCTTTTTCAGGATGACTATTGCTTTGTAGTATAATCAGTCGAAGCTAGCCGCACTGATATTCCAGTAAGAAGAATCACTATGTAATTTTTTTTTTCTTTTCTCCAAGCTGCAGGCAGCTGTTATTATTTTTTTTCTTCATTATGTAAGTCTTCTTCTCCCTGATACAACTCAACAGTCATCCTCAGGATGTATGTATGATTTTCAATAGTTTTATTATTTACTGTATTTATCTATAAGTCATAATTATTACAATATATACATATAATCTCATGTATGCCATGCTCTACTACTGTTAAATCTTATAAAGTCTTTAATTACAATAGTTGATGCAAAAAATTGAGAAAGAATTTGTCTTTTATATTCTTGTTATAATATTATGTCATTATTTAAAGTTATTTTTGACAAATGTGCATTCTAATAAGAAAGGTGAAATTGTAATTGATATAAGGTAAACATAAAAATGAGTACTCATCAAATTATTTTTCCCTATTGTGTCTTCTCTTTACAATGCATGCATGTTTTAACGTTTAACCTCTTTTGATAAAAATAAAAAAAAAGAAAATGCATGATAAACTTATTCATACTAATATCTCTTCTCTTCTGGTTGAAATATAGAAGGTGAATGACTCACAATAAGTAATATATTTATTTGTATACTTTTGAGTATTTATACTTTGGATCCAAAGATGTTGAATGAGTCAATATATATATTTATATAAAGCAAATTCTTGATTTATGACAAATGCAAAAGTGATCACTTACTTAATTTTTTAAAAATGTTTGAAAATTACAAGTAAATATGTTCTAGATATCTTCTATATAGAAATTTTGACATAATTGATTTTTGTTTGTAAGTTGACATATTCATATAAGTTCCTTCCTTTTTCAGAATATTAAACATCTTATGTTTTATGTTTATTTTGAATGAAGTATAGTATTAAAGGTATTTATGCAATTATTGTCAATTTATATTGAAAATGTTTAAGAATATTCCTTTATGAGAGTGTAAAGATTCTCTCTTTGAAAATTATTATATTCATTTTGAAGATATTTTTATTGAAAAATAATATCATGCTTTTGTTGCCATTCTTTTTGCAACTTATTATTTTATTTTCTGCGAAAATGTGTTATTGAATAATACTAAAAGTTATTCATTTAAGATTTATTGAAAGCTTAAAAGGCTATGTGGTGATATAAGTAAATTTTTTTATGAGAGCCTAACTAATCTCTCTGCACCATTTATATATATATTTTTTTTTTATTGTTCAATTTTCAACTTACAAATTCATTCAATTTCTCATGTGCTATTTGAAACCATATATTTTATATATAGTTATAGTATGATTCATATACAGTTATAGTATGTTTCATTTTGTTGACAACTAAGAAAATAGATATACATATTATTGTATAATCAAATATTTTGACATATGCTAAAGCATTCTACTGTTATAGTGCATTTTGCACAGCCTAACAAGAGACTCGTCAAAGTTAAGGACTGTTGTTTTGCACATAGACTTTAATTTTTTTTAATATATGATAGATACTTCTGGAAGAAATTTTGTATACCTTCCATGTTAACATATAAGGATTACTATCATAACAATAAGTATTTTTCTTTTAGTATTTGAACATCATGTAAAACAGTTATTTATATTCCTATAACTATTTCTGATACATTTATTTTGTGTAATTATTTAGTATATTTGTACATGTGTTAGAAAATATTGTCTCGATGAAAAATTGTCATTTTTGTCATCTCACCAATATTTTCTTTTGGGGGACCCTGGGTAATATGTGGTGGTTACTCGATAACCCCCCATATGTTTTGTTTAATTCATTTTTATTAGCCATTTTATTTCATATCACCTTCCTTTTATTATTGTTCTCAATTTAAATTTTATTTCGATTTCGCTTCTTTTCATATCGTCGCCTGTAATGTTTTCTTTCTTACTTAGCTTTCGAATGTTCCAAGCCGGTAAAATCCTGTTCGAAATCATTCCTTCCGGTTTTGGAGATCGTTCGAGAACATTCTCGCTTGTTCTTTGGGTGGAACTTCCGTTTATTCGGACACACCCCTAGCCTATCAAATTCGTTTCCACAGGTGACGTATTTTAAGTCATTCTGCACAGGGCTGCTTTGGCCTCCCCTCTTTAGGTGTTTATCAATTCTCTTTTTATTAAATTCATATTTCTCCATACTTTGCATCGTAACTTGGCTTATTTTGTCACCCCCCCCCCTCTTTCGCTCGCTGCCAAATTGGCGTATTTTGGGATTCCAGTAACCTTTCCTCTTTCCCTCCGGGCTCACGGCCACCTGCGTCAGTTGCGCTGTTAGACTCCTGCCGTAATGGATGCGGTCGGATGATTGGAAGTTTTGGGTGGAATTTCCGGGGCATGTGTGCGTGCGCCCCTCGAGACCGTTGCATACGGGCAACATTTCATGCTGCTATGATCACGCCATGGTTTCAGGAAAGGTTGATTTTTTAAGGCTGCCAGGAGCAAAGCCCCTTCAAAGGCATCCCGAAATTATTGTGTTGTGTGCCTTCTCTTTTTCGGATTACATAAGTTAAATAAGGGCACACCATGGTTCTTCTATTCGTTGCTCTCGTGTTAGCTTTATAACTAAAGAAGAATGTTGTCATGTGTCTTCTAAATATTTATTTTATTTTTCATCATCTCATCGTTAATAATTTTCTTCAACTACTTTTTGTGCTCAAATTTCTTCAATAATCTTTTACGTGATCTCCGTCCTCTGAAAAAAACAAGCAGAGGTGAAGATTTTCGTTCGTGAGTTGAAGAATGTTCTTTCAAGAAGTGATCATACATTTTACATAACGTATTGACTTTATAATTCTTTCGTCATTTTAATTTGCTATTTGGCCCATCTTCATATAAATAAATTTGAATATTCACGGGGCGTTCCATGGAAAATATTGGTGCATATCTATATAAAATTCTCGTCTGATAATATATATATATATTTAAAGGATACATATATTTAAGTGATGTTTCTTTTTGAAGAAAATGATGTTATTTTTCTTTTGTGTGTTATGAGAAATTTTTCAAGTTCATACTGTCAAGATATATCAAAAAAAAATGTGTTATGACGAAGAATGTTGGTTTTGTTTGGAATATATCAATTAAAAAAAATATCTTCATGTGTAAAGTTTTTACTATAAAACAAATGTTTAATTTCTATGAGAAACAAAAATGTTTAATTTCTATGAGAAACAAAAATGTTTCTATAAAGAAGATAGTCGATTTTTCATGAAAGAAATACAAGTATTTCATAAATAAATAAATATTAATCTTCAACCAATTTGTGTATTAATTCCTGTGCATGTGTCTGGATTTACTACTCATCATCTGCCAAGGACTTCACAGGTAACTTTACCTTTTCTTCAAATTTATATTTGATAATTTTGTATTTAGTTTATCATCTTCAAGGTTAAAAGAATATTTTTATTATTTTAAGTGAAGTAAGGATGGTCACTCTTGGGTCGTTTGCCGGCCTTTATTCTCCGCGATGTATTGTCACTTTCACGATCACTTTGGCCTAATTGTGGGTAGAAGCAAATAAAAAGTGTTTTCTCCCCCCATCTCTTCTTCTTACCCACTGAGTAAACTCAACAGTAAAATTATTTCCTTTACTGCAGTAACACAACGCTTGAACATAACAACTTTATTTACATTTGTAAGTAGTAATTTGAATGTAATTAATGATGCAATCGAAATTATAATGGATCTTTAAAAAATATATATATATTAAAAAAATAATAAACTAAAATAATAAAAATTTAGATAATTTTTAAAATGAATTAAATATTAAAAGCAAAGGTCAAGAAGTTAATAATCAATAATCAGGGCTCCCAAATGGTCCCCTTTTTCCCGCCAAAGTCCGCTTTTTAGAAAAAGGTCCGCTTTGGTCCGCTTTTATGTGTTTTGGTTCACTTAGTCCGCTTTCAATGACTAAAAAACGAAGAATTTTTTTTTTTTTTTTTTTTTTTTTTTTTTTTTAGAAAACGGCAAATTTGTGGTGCATGCTGATGTTTCATGCTCCTTCAATGTCTAAATTCACACATTCTTTAAGGCATGAAAATAAAGTAAAGAACACTTCCACCCCCTCCCTAGCAATCAATCAGCGTTTTGAAGTCAAATGGATGGAACCAGCCACTCATCATATTGTGATTTCAGTAATCCCCCTTTTCTTGTGATTGGAATCGTTATCGTTTCATCCCAATGTGTTCACGTGACTCGTTCGCAGGTGCTTTTACTTTTTAAAAGTACTTTATTTCAGTAACAATAGCCTGCTATTGAATTAATTAGTCTCATGGATTCTTATTGCTGATGAAAAAGAAAAAAAATGTGAAAGAGAGAGAAAAAAAAAAAAAAAAAAAAAAAACAGAAGAAAAAGTAAGTATATACTAAATATTGTAATTTGACAAGCATGTTTCTTAAATTAACAAAATAAACTATGCCGATCGCACTTTCTTTTTCCATATTTGCATCGTAAGATGTAGATACTCCTCTGGAGAGAGACAAAGGGATACCTTATTTTTGCGAAATAACTTTTTTGCTTTAGCGAAATTCCGTTTTCATTCTTTTAAAATTGTAATCAAGATTTATTAATTTCATGATTTAAAAATATATATTATTTTCTAACTATAATAATTCCATAAGAGTAGGAAATTAAACTTTTAAAGATACATTGCTTTCAGATTTATTTTTTCACCTATCTGAAAAAAGAAAAAAAAAAAAAACATTGGAGTTGCGTTTATCTCTTTTTCTTTAGAGGGTGTGGAAAAACATTCACATTTTCTCCCAAAAAATGGTATGTTCGCTAAGTTATAGCTGTCTGCTATTAGGTTTTAAACTCAACAACCAATCAAAAAGATAACTGTTAAAAATAATAAAACAAAAGTAAGTATTTTAGAGTTTATATATAAAGTAAATAAAAACTAGCCAATGCCTCAAATTTTAGATAACAAACTTAAGGACCAGACACATAGCACTAACTTCTTGCGGTCAGTCGTCGCTATTTTTTATCTTTCGTGTCGGCGCTTTGATGCATAAATTGCTTTTTCAGTGCATTGAATCTGAACTTCAAGAGAGAGATCGAACTCGAAATCAGTTGACAGCTTTACGACTGAAGATGGGGTAGATAAAACTTTCCCTTCCTTTCTCAATTTGGTAGGGTCAGTCCCTCAAAAATCTTTTAAAGAGGTTTCACCTTTGTTCCGTTCGGAAACAAAGATAGATTTATTGCTCTGTTAGTGTAATAAAAAGTAGTGCTGTTCGCTCGCAGCCTTAATTTTTCTTTGTGCATTTTACACTGAACGTGTCAGTAATTTTGCGCTGCTTCACTAATTTCGATTTTTCGGTGATAACCTTTCTCTTTTATTCTATAAACGAACTTCAGTTCCTGTCCTGTAGTTTTTTCCCTCCCTAAATCGTTAGCTAAAAAGAAATAATAAATCTATCCATGATTACTTTGCATGGCAAAGCATATTATCCACCTAAAGAAAATTATCTGATTGCGTCAACATTCGACTTCGGATAAACAAACCACAGATGGTTATTTTTTTCTTGGCAGCTTCTGTTAATTGGGCATTTTCAGCAGGCGTCGTAACTTTTTATTAACTTGTTATATTTTAATAAAAATTTGTTAAACTGCCTAATTTACTATTATTACAACTTGTTGAAAATTTGAAAGAAATCTGACAATTTACTTAGAAAATATGGATTTTTTTTCCCCCCAAGCTGTAAGGAGGGGGGGGGGGGTTGGTTTTTCATTCCATTTCTTGCTTTGTTTGCTTTCAACTATCTTAACAGATTTTTTTCTGCACTTTTAAGCAATGTAAATTTGTTAACACATTAACGGAGTCTTTTATATATTTAAAAGAATAAAATTTGAATAGTTAAACAAGAAAAAGAAAATAATAGTTATGAATCATCACAGCCGCATTGATGCGCGTGTCGCGCAGTGTTGAATTCAGACGTTTTTATAGGAATTTCTGCGACTCTGGGGGGGGGGGGGGTACTTTTTCACTATTCAAAACATAAACTCAAATTTGTCAGTAGGGGAAATTTCATTGCTCTGAGCAGGAATACCCCCCCTCCCCCATGAATTCAACACTGGATCGCATCGCGGGCCAGGGGTGATTCTCGTCCGAAATTTCTGAAAATTTAAGGCATCTTCTTCCGAAAATTTGAAATTGGGTTATCAGTTCCGCATAGTTGCCAACTTGTAAGGTTTTGCGCGGAAAAAACAATTACGTAGAAATGCAAATTTCGTAAAAGGATCGCCGAAATAGCATACATTTCGTCAATATTTCGTGGAAAAACGACGATTTCGTCAATGTTTTTGTAAACTAACTTTGTCAAAAAATCGATAAAAAACGCGAATTTCCTGTGCAGATCGCGGAGAAAACGGCAATTTCACTAAATATCGCAGATAAAACGCTGATTTCTTCTGAAGACCGCGGGAAAACACCGATTTTGTCTAAAGATTGCGGATATAACGCCGATTTCATTAAAAGATCGCGGGAAAAAACGCCGTTTTCGATAAAAGATCGCTTAAAAATATTTTGTCAAAAGAATATTTGAAAAAATACGCCGATTTCATCAAAAGATCAAAGAAAAAACGACGATTTCGTCAAAAGATCGCGGAAATAAAACGCCGTTTTCGAGAAAAAATCGCGTAAAAATGCAAATTTTGTCTAAAGATCGTCGAAAAAACGATGATTTCACTTTAAAAAACATGGAAAAACGCCGATTTCGTCAAGAGATCGCGTAAAACCGCTGATTTTGGCAAAAGATCGCAATAAATCGCCGATTTTGCTAAAATATGGCTGATTTCGTCTGAAGATAGCGGGAAAACGCCGATTTTGTCCGAAGATCGCTGGAGGGGGAGACTCACGACCCCCCCCCCCCCGCCGATTTCCGAAAATGCGATGCGAATTTCCGAAGAAAAAAAAAAAATTCATCCAGAATCACCTCTGTCGCGGGCATTACGGAAGAACAGATCGTAAGATCATTTTACCGAAATCAGACATGTGGTATGAAAAAAGTATGAATATCTTTATTGTTTAAAAATAATTTTAAGAGTAGAGAGGTTTTAGATCCGGTTTTAAAAATTCCCAATTTAAAATGTTTTTTTAAAATGTATATTTTAAAAAATAATAATAAAAATAGTTAGCAAAACGTCCGGACTTTGTTTGATTTCCGAATTTTGGATATCGGATTTTTAAGACTTTGTTCTGTGCATTTGAACCTCAAAACTCCGGGCATTCAAATTCCGGACATTTTGTCAATTTCAATTTTATTAACTTTAAATTTTATCAAATGCAGTTAAATTCTTTTAACTAACTAGACATTATGTATATCGATATATTCTGGTGTAATTTTACATAATGATTGACGGTTAATTAAAGATTTTAATTGTTACAAAAACTGAAAAGTTAAAAAACGGCATTTAAAAAAAAAAAAAAAAAAAAAAAAAAGTTGACGTGATATGTTTATTTGAAGCTTCATATATTCTAATTCTAATAAAATCACTCAAGTACATATTTATAATAACAAAAGAAGCAAACATGAAACTTGGTTTTCTTTTGATTGAAGTAAAAGATAAACACACTTGATAATGACTCTATTAACACCTGCTCTTTATCCAACAGAATGATCAATCCAGTGGCACATGGCCTTTTAACCTTAACGCGCACATTTGACGAGGTTGATATGTTTGTTTTGTTTGAGAAAAATTTTGAATGCAATAGAAAAACAAGTTTGTTTTTTTTTTTTTTTTTTTTTTTTTGCGATCTTCTCCACAATTTTTTGCAAAATTTGTCCCCCCCCTCCAAGGATCTTTTAACAGAATTAGCAATTTTTCTGCGATTATTATTGTTTTTTTTTTGGTGGGAGGAGGGTGATTATTTATCGAAATTTTTTATGTTTTTTTCCGTGACAGACTGACAAAACACACTATTTTTTTTCTTCTTCTCTCTGCATGTATATTTATTGTCAGAAGAATCATAGTTTTTCAGTAACATTTTGGAATTGCTTGTTGTTTTGTATATAGTTATTTTATAAACGCTTTTTTTTTTTTTTCTTGTAAGTATTTGATATTTACATAATTGTGACATTTTTGAACAGATTGTTTTTTATTTCAAGAAATTTTTGCCTTAAATACTTAATGGCTAAATATATTCTGATAATAAATTTGTTAGATACATTTTAGCTAAGATTACTTTTTATTTTAATGAAAATCAGTTTGCTATTGTAAATATTAAAAAAATCAAGACTTTGAATTACAAGTACAGGCTCTTTTAAAAGAAAATTTTCAAGGTAAATGTTATACTACTTTTTCACTTCTTGCAGTAGAATATTTAATTGTATTCAAATATAATTGTACAATTTCTGCAACAATATTTGAAATTGTTTAATGATATCCTTATAAAGTTAACTAACATGTTTACTGTAATGTTAAAAAAAAAAAAAAAAAAATTGCTAACATTTTTAATAAAAATAAATGGTCCCCCAAGGTCCCCTTTTTTTAAGAAAAAAGGTCCCCCAAAGTCCCCTTTTTAAAAAAATGGTCCCCCAAAGTCCCCTTTTTTTAAAAAAATGGACCCCCAAAGTCCCCTTTTTAAAGAAAAATGGTCCCCAAAAGTCCCCTTTTTAAAGAAAAATGGTCCCCTTTCCCCCTTTTTGCGACATAAAATGTGTTGGGAGCCCTGAATAATGTATGATTAAATATTCATTATAAAGATGAAATGTATTTTTCCTAAATTATTCAGTGAAACTTGCCTCATTAAGGTACATTATTAATTCACATCAAAATCATAAAATAAGGAAGTTTTATTTCAGGTTTAGCCAGACTTAATAACCTATAAAACTTGATTAATAAATAAATATATTTGATAAGAAGATTGTGATTATCAGTAGTATCCTGAATTTTTTCAGAAATAAATTTATTCTTCCTTCATGAAAAAACATGAATTCAGTTATTATTAACAAAAATTAAAATATATGAGGAATTGATATAAAACTAAAAAAAATCAAATTTTGTCCCTATATCTGGATTGAATGTTTTCTTGTTTATATCCATAAATTAAGTGCAGATTTTAGAGAGTTGCAGATTTTAGGGTTGCAGATTTGAGGGAGTCTGCTGTATATCACATGAGAGGTATTGGTAAAATTTAGGAAAGTGCCCCTGGAACAGCAAAATGGTTTGAGGTTTGCCAAAAGTGCATAACATCAACAAGTGGTCACAGATCTTTCCAACCATATGCAACCTGAGGGGTCTTGATTTAAATTTATAAAAATGCCCTCCCTGTGGGTGCAAAGTGGAAAATGAGCTAGGAAGGTGCATAACATGAGTAAGTAGTCAGTGGCCTTTTCAACAATGTCACATGAGGAGTTTTGGCTAAATTTTTAAGAATTCTCCCCGTGGAGTAAAAATAGGGAGGATAAGTGCAGGAGCTGCATACCATGTGAAAGTGGCCACAAGCCTTTCCAACAATATGTCACCTGAGGAGTTTCAGCTAAATTTAGAAAATTATCCCCCCCCCCCCCATCAAGTTGCCGAAGTGTGAGATATGGGTAATGCAGGAGCTTGAGGGTGGACATAAGACCTACATAATATGAATTAGTGGTCACAGGCCTTTCCATCTATATGTCACATTAGTGGTCTCATTTAAATTTATAAGAATGCTTCTCATGGGGATAAAGTGAGGAGGAACACCGTGTGAGGTGCATAACTTAAATAAGTGATCTTAAGCCTTTCCAACAATATGTCACATGAGAGGAGTCATGGCAAAATTTAGAAAATTGTCCTCCCCCCCCCCCCCCCACAAGGAGGTATACATCTGAGGTGGTAAAATCAATAAGTGATCAAAGGAAAAGGACAGATTATAACTTCCTGTTTTTTCATATTTCATATATTATAAATATTGTTTACTGAAGACCTCCGTGAAACAATTCTATCTAAAATGGTGAAAATGCAAAAAGGTTAAAAAACCGTCCCCCACTGTGGGAGCCAAATTGGGAAGGGGGTAAAGAAAGTCTGATAAAGTGAAAGAGTGATTCAAGAGCTTCCCGATGATATAACACATGATGAGTCAAAAAAAGTTTGAAAATTGCCCCATCCCTTCCTGCCCTTTTGGGTCCACTCTTTTGCTTCCAAATTCATGTGGCCTGTACTTAATTTTTTTTTAATGTTTGATAAATAATATTTACTAGAAGGCTCCAAAAAAAAAAAAAAAAAAAACCACCTAAAATGATATGTGTATTGTACAATTCACTAAGGTTTTAAAGATGTATTCGATCCCTCTCCACCCACCCACACCCTCTTCTTAAATTTTTTTTCAGTAAATAATAGTTATCAGAGAATTCAAGGTATGTGATAGCTTGGTAGGGCTAAAGTATGAGAAACTTTGAAAATTAGGGATTCATCTCGCAACTTTATGCCATATTGTCATGCCTCTTTCTCTATCATGTCCCTCGATAAACCTTTTATAAAGTTGTCTTGATAAACCTACCTAAAATGATATGTGTATTGTATAATTCACTAAGGTTTTAAAGATGTGTTCGATCCCTCTCCACCCACCCACCCTCTCTCTTTAAAATTTCTTTCAGTAAATAATAGTTATCAGAGAACTTGAGGTATGTGATAGCTTGGTAGGGATAAAGTATGAGAAACTTTGAAAATTAGGTATTCATTTCACAATTTTATGCCATATTATCATGCCGCTTTCTCTATCGTGTCGTTTGATAAACCTTTTATAAAGTTGTCTTGATAAACCTTCTCATCTCTTCTCTGCCGAGAATGAGAATCATCTAGGAGGCCGTGTCATTATAGAAGGAGAGCCACAAATCGTTTGAGATACTGCAATCATTGAGGTAGGAAATCATCCAGAGAAATAATCGGCACAAAGCCACAAGTTGGTTGAGATGCTGGGGTTATTGTAGTAAGAAATTATCGAGATGAGATTTCCTGAAATATGAGAGAGATCAAACAACTCTTTGACCAATCTTTCATATAATGAATCTTTTTTCCCTCTTGGAGTTGAATTTTAATAGCAAAGGGGAATGGGTAAAGAATGGAGCGTGGAGCAATGAAGGGATGAAGTTTTCAAATTGTAGTTATTTCGAAAATAAATACAATTTTAGATGTACTTTTGATGGAGATCTCTGTAAATGTTATTTATTATATAAAAAAAATTAAAAGTGGAAGCTGCATAATTTCCAGGTATATTCTGAGGAGAAAAAGTAAACACATGGCCATGGGTGAGGAGTAAATTAAATATTTTTTGGACCCATCATGTGATATATCATCGGAAAGTTTTTGAACCAATCTTTCATATTATGTGCCTTTCTCCTGAATTTTCTAAAAATTTCAGGCATGCAGTTCTGAAATTGAAATAAAATATCAGCTATCAGTCTGAAAATTCAACATAAAAAATTATCACAAATTTTGACAAATGTTCTAAAAAAAAAGTCAATTTTGTCAATTGTTCACAAAAAAGTCACCGATTTCGTCAATTGTTCACACAATAAATCACCAATTTTGTCAAAGAATCACAGAAATACAAATTCTGTCAAAGAATAAGCAAATTTTGTCAAAATGTAGCTGAAAAACACAAATTTCATCAAAAAATCGTGAAAACGGAAAATTTCGTCAAAAACATGTGAAAAAAAACTTGAATTTCATCAAAAGATCATTGAAAATGCAAATTTTATGAAAGGTCCATGAAAAAACAGGAATTTCATCAAAGATTAATGGAAAAAATGCACACTTTTTCAAAGAGCCTCAGAAAGCACACAACAGTCTTTTTAGAAAATAGCACACACACACAAACATCTATGTTTATTATTATGGGTATGTTTCTTAGTCTGAAATAATATCCTGAACGAACTTTTGAAAAATCAGGTTAATTTAAAAACCCATCTTGCTAGAATTTCACTCAACCTGAAACTGACTTATCTTCCCTCCCTATCAACTCTTTGGGATCTGCTTTATTTACAAATGTTGTGGGAGAGACTCCTACTAAAAATTAGAATATTACCCCATGATGTGTATACCAAATCATTCTTCAATCATAGATAGAGGATTTTGTATTTTTATATGCAGAAGTAAAGTCTAGTGAATATGATGTCATATTGAAACAATCAGAAATTTTTAGCATGACATCATTTTCACTGTTGGAATTATCTCAAGATTTCAAAATTAATGCCTCATTTATCACAATCATTTTTTTTTTATGTTTATTTAATGCTTATTATGACTAAATGTTTTCAGAAGCTTGAGATCAATTTCGTTTTATATGGAGCATTATTGGGTTAGTGAATAGAATGTCATAATCATACAGTCGTAGCAATATAATTTATTTGAATGAATGAAAGCCATCTATTCTTTTGAGATTTATGCCATTTTCACTATTGAAACCATTCTACTATTCGAAGATTTTTTCATCCTTTAACTTGATTGTTTTAAAATAATTAAGATTTGAGATTGCAAATAAATGTGTTGCATTTTTAGTGGTGGAAATATGCTTTTGATTGACAGTTGTGTTCAGGCAAATTGAATTTTACATTACAGTGTGAAAGTCATAATACATTTATAATTATGGGAAATCTCTTAAGGTGCAAATAGACCATAATTCTACTATTATCATATTGGCATCTTTTCTTGTGGCTACATAGTTTTTTTTTTTTTTTTATCTTTAATGGTTTGAGGTATAGGAGGTATAGGATTGATTGAGGGTATAGGAGCCACGTAATATGAATAAGTGGGCGTAGAGCTTTCCAGTGATACATGGGGAAAAAACATGGATTCCCTCAAATCCGCACAGCTTGTGACCAGAGGTTATGCTGATTTCTGGTCATTACTTTTGTGGTGGTTACTCGATAACCCCCCATATGTTTTGTTTAATTCATTTTTATTAGCCATTTTATTTCATATCACCTTCCTTTTATTATTGTTCTCAATTTAAATTTTATTTCGATTTCGCTTCTTTTCATATCGTCGCCTGTAATGTTTTCTTTCTTACTTAGCTTTCGAATGTTCCAAGCCGGTAAAATCCTGTTCGAAATCATTCCTTCCGGTTTTGGAGATCGTTCGAGAACATTCTCGCTTGTTCTTTGGGTGGAACTTCCGTTTTTCGGACACACCCCTAGCCTATCAAATTCGTTTCCACAGGTGACGTATTTTAAGTCATTCTGCACAGGGCCACCTGCTTTGGCCTCCCCTCTTTAGGTGTTTATCAATTCTCTTTTTATTAAATTCATATTTCTCCATACTTTGCATCGTAACTTGGCTTATTTTGTCACCCCCCCCACCCTCTTTCGCTCGCTGCCAAATTGGCGTATTTTGGGATTCCAGTAACCTTTCCTCTTTCCCTCCGGGCTCACGGCCACCTGCGTCAGTTGCGCTGTTAGACTCCTGCCGTAATGGATGCGGTCGGATGATTGGAAGTTTTGGGTGGAATTTCCGGGGCATGTGTGCGTGCGCCCCTCGAGACCGTTGCATACGGGCAACATTTCATGCTGCTATGATCACGCCATGGTTTCAGGAAAGGTTGATTTTTTAAGGCTGCCAGGAGCAAAGCCCCTTCAAAGGCATCCCGAAATTATTGTGTTGTGTGCCTTCTCTTTTTCGGATTACATAAGTTAAATAAGGGCACACCATGGTTCTTCTATTCGTTGCTCTCGTGTTAGCTTTATAACTAAAGAAGAATGTTGTCATGTGTCTTCTAAATATTTATTTTATTTTTCATCATCTCATCGTTAATAATTTTCTTCAACTACTTTTTGTGCTCAAATTTCTTCAATAATCTTTTACGTGATCTCCGTCCTCTGAAAAAAACAAGCAGAGGTGAAGATTTTCGTTCGTGAGTTGAAGAATGTTCTTTCAAGAAGTGATCATACATTTTACATAACGTATTGACTTTATAATTCTTTCGTCATTTTAATTTGCTATTTGGCCCATCTTCATATAAATAAATTTGAATATTCACGGGGCGTTCCATGGAAAATATTGGTGCATATCTATATAAAATTCTCGTCTGATAATATATATATATATTTAAAGGATACATATATTTAAGTGATGTTTCTTTTTGAAGAAAATGATGTTATTTTTCTTTTGTGTGTTATGAGAAATTTTTCAAGTTCATACTGTCAAGATATATCAAAAAAAAATGTGTTATGACGAAGAATGTTGGTTTTGTTTGGAATATATCAATTAAAAAAAATATCTTCATGTGTAAAGTTTTTACTATAAAACAAATGTTTAATTTCTATGAGAAACAAAAATGTTTAATTTCTATGAGAAACAAAAATGTTTCTATAAAGAAGATAGTCGATTTTTCATGAAAGAAATACAAGTATTTCATAAATAAATAAATATTAATCTTCAACCAATTTGTGTATTAATTCCTGTGCATGTGTCTGGATTTACTACTCATCATCTGCCAAGGACTTCACAGGTAACTTTACCTTTTCTTCAAATTTATATTTGATAATTTTGTATTTAGTTTATCATCTTCAAGGTTAAAAGAATATTTTTATTATTTTAAGTGAAGTAAGGATGGTCACTCTTGGGTCGTTTGCCGGCCTTCATTCTCCGCGATGTATTGTCACTTTCACGATCACTTTGGCCTAATTGTGGGTAGAAGCAAATAAAAAGTGTTTTCTCCCCCCATCTCTTCTTCTTACCCACTGAGTAAACTCAACAGTAAAATTATTTCCTTTACTGCAGTAACACAACGCTTGAACATAACAATAATTTCCTTTGATGCCATGACCAAAGCGTATCCAACATTCCATGACCATCCATTTTTCCTTTGCTACCATCGTATTTTCGTTATATTTATACATATTGTCGTCATTATCTTCAGTTAATTCTTCATTATTTTTCAAGTTATTTTCTTCATACATTAATATTATTAATTATATTTTATTGAGAGTGGTGCAGTAATTAATTGCAACATATATTGATTCTATACTGAAATAATATTTTTCTGGAGCAGTGCATGATATATATATAACATAATTTTTCCATATATATCTTTTTCTTGTCTTGCTATATTTTGCAACTAATATATATATGCATTATTTAACGGAGGTACTGGTAAATATTATTGTTCATGCTAAGATAAATTATTTTTCTTGTCATACATATAATAATTTATGTTTTGAGCCATATCATATATATTTTTACATAAAATATTTGGGTCTTCTATTCTTCATATGATACTAATATGTTAGTATATATATTTTTCTTCTCTTTTTTTAATATATAAAAATGGTTTATGACGTATATGAAAGTCATCAATATTTTAAATAACGGGTCAATTTATATATATATTATTCATCACAAGACCAGTCAATAACCAAATTTATCATGTCATATATTGAGCTCTTATATTAAATTTTTCATCATGCCACCAAAAGCCAAACTAAATATTGCAATCCAACCCTTCGACGGTAACCCTCAGACTGTAGAATTTTTCTTCGATCAATTATCTGACGTACAGGAATTAAATAACTTTACAGACAAGGAACTTTTTGTTCTCTTTAAATCAAAACTTGAGGGCACCGCCTTACTCTTCTTTCTTGAAACTCAGTCACAGCTCAAGAACTCTAATTTTAATGAAATTCGAAAGGCATTTATAGACTATTTCTTACCCACAAAAAAATCTGTTTCTCTAAAATCTTTACAGAACTTGACCTTAGATTCAAATGAATCAGTTAAAAATTTTGCTTTTCGGCTAGATAAACAACTTCGACTTGCTTACCCAAAATTGGATCTTTCTGCTCTTAATTCATTAAAGTTTACTCATTTTCTTGAGGCTTTGCCTAAACAAATCAAACGTAAAATCTTGGAAGAAAATATTACATCCTTCGAATTAGCTCTTGAACGAGCAACTTTTCTTCAAAATATTTATGACTCTCCCCCTAAAAAATCTTATGAAAATTTTAATCAGGCCTATTGTTTGGATACTGAAAAAGTCCATGATAATTCTATTGCTTCTAGTAATGCTCTTCATAAAACTCCTATAAAGCATACGAAGGATAAAGTTTATCACAATTCTCAAACCAACTACTCTCCTTTACAAACTCAAAAGGACAGTTCTCATACTTCTCGTAATTTTCAAAGAAGACCTAGAACATTTTCGCCTTCTCCACCGAGACAAGAGGCTACAAGTAAACGTAACAATAATTTTCGTCATCATAACTTTCACCGGAAACGTCCTTATCAACCCACCTTTGACAAATTTTCACACAAAAAAAATTCTACATCCTTTTATCACAGACGAGATGTTCTACAGTGTGCGTTCTGTGGGAAATTCAATCATCGTATGGATACCTGTTACAAATTTAAAAATATTATTAATTCGTCTAACAAAAACTCTTCAGCTCAAATTTCGTCTCACCCTCACAGAAGGAAAAGCCACACCTCTTCTTCTGAAAATAACAACAATGTTTACCATTTAAACAGATAAGGGAGACTGGTTCTACTGACCGCCTTCTCTCCCGTAATTCTCATTCAGGGTCAGTACACTTTGACAACAACAACAACAAACATCAACAATTTGACAAACGTTCTTCAGTCACTTTAGTGTCATCCACAGCTGTCCAAACTTCTCCTATGACATCTAAATTTAACAAATCTTCTTGTTCATATAATTCTTTGCCTTCCAAACAAAATTTTGAAATCAACGATGATATACAAGAAAATCATGTCATATGCAGTTCTTTTAACAACTCTTATGTTCTTCCATGCATCCTAATAAATGTTCAACATAATGAAATCTCCACATTAATAGATACTGGATCAAGTTTATCTCTCTTGGATGAAGAATGCTTTAATAGCATTAAATCCAGGCTTCATTACAAATTTTTATCCAGGAATGTATCCGTGTCAACCATAAATTCTAAGGTTTTCTTCAAAGGATGCATAGAGATAGCATTTAAAATTGATAAATATTT
This sequence comes from Maratus speculifer, assembly GCA_964019185.1. NCBI lineage: Eukaryota > Metazoa > Arthropoda > Arachnida > Araneae > Salticidae > Maratus > Maratus speculifer. Next base: position 57,008 of record CAXHSM010001591.1, read on the forward strand.
TTTTCATCATGTCTTTTACCTTACTAAAATTCAAAACGTTCACTTTCAAGCCATACTTGGATTTGAATTTATTAACAGGCATTCTATTACTATTTCTCCAAGTTTTAAGTCTATCCTAATTAAGGACAGACACATTCCTTTTCAAAGTTATAATGAATCTCCTACTTGCTATTTTATGAATGCTGAATATAATTATATTAACTCAAATGTACCATATTCTCTCGATGCACACAAAATGCCTTATTATGAAGAATCTATGTCAAATAATCCAACGAGTGATACTTACACTGATAATACTTGTGCAAATTATGATAATTCAAATTTACAGTTGTTCAACAATTATACAACCTATCCTTATAATTATAATGTTCAAAATAATGGTTTGTTTACAAATAATATGGCTCATTCTGCTATGAATTTTCATAATCCTTATATTGATGGTAATTTTGCTTATTTTCCTAATTATTTTCCAACTGATTATGCTAATATGGTGAATTATGTGTCTACTAATGATAATAATATTCCTAGCAAGAATTTCTCATCTGAGAATACTAATGATGGTAACTATTTTAGTGAAAAGCAAACTCATTTAAATTATGGTAATAAAGTCTTGGTGAAATCCAACATGGTACAATTACTCAATAGAGAATTAATACCTCCTAATTCTTTTGTTTATTTACATGTGAAGTATCTCAATCCTCCATCTGAATATTTTGTTTTCAAACCAAATTTAAAAAATAAAGGTCTTATATTACATGAATCATTGCACTCAAAATCTTCCATTCAAAATGATTTATTTTTGGTTGTATGTCAGAATATATCAAAGCTCGATATTCATTTAAGTAAAAATTCAATTATTGGCGAATGTATCAATGTAGATGAGAAAGATATTGAAGAATACTCTTTTGATTTAGAATTTGAAAATGAGTATTGTAGTTTAATTTTACCATCTGAAGAGATTAAGAGAAAACGTATTCAAGAATTATCTCCAAATGACTTTGATCTTAAACATTTACCTCCTCATGAAAAGGAAGCTTTAACAAAATTATTATGTAGTAAAGCGCTTGCCTTTTCGAAATCTCTTGACACTTTAGGTCATACTGACCTGGTCAATCCTCAGTTTACTATGTTAAATTCTCATCCAGTAAAAACATTACCTTTTCCTGTACCACAAGCACTCGAGCAAGAAGCTCTTGACCAGATTAATCAAATGTTGAACGCTGGTATTATTGAGAGATCAAATTCATCTTGGGCGTGTCCCATGCTTCTTGTTAAAAAGAAGAGAACTGATATGTCTAAGCCTCAAAAGTATCGTTTGGCTCTTGATTTAAGATTGTTAAATTCGATTATAATCCCATCATCATATCCTCTTCCTAGAATTCAAAATCTATTGGTGCAGTTGTCAAAATTTAAATATTATACCACTCTTGACTTACCCTCTGCATATTGGCAAATTGCTGTACCTAAAGATATGCAAGATAAACTTAGTTTTACTACTCCATGGGGAATTTTTACCTATTTACGTCTAGTATTTGGCCTGAAGACGGCCGCCAGCACTTTCCAACAATTAATCGACTCTGTTATTCAATTATCTCAAATTGATTCCTGTTATGCATATCAAGACGATATTGTAGTGGGTGCTAATTCATTTGAAGAAATGTCCATGAAACTCACAAAACTATTAGACACTCTCATTGCTAATAACATTACTCTGTCTCCTGAAAAATGTGCATTCATGCAAACAAGCATTAACTTTTTGGGTTTCCAACTCACAGATCATAAAATTCTTCCTATTACAAGTAACATTTTAAAAATTACCTCCTTTCCAAAGCCTAAAACCAAGAGGCAAACAAAGAGTTTTATCGGTTTGTGTTCATTTTATAGATCAATTATACCTAATTTTTCTAAATTGATTGCTCCTCTCATCGAAGTCACCAAACCTAAAAATAAATTTTCTTGGAAAACTGAGCAGGAAAATGCATTTAAAAAATTACAAAACATATTTTTTCAAAAACCTATGCTCAATCTCCCTAACTGGAATGAAACGTTCTATGTTAATACAGATGCCTCAAAGACAGCAATATCAGCTGTTCTTATGCAGAAATTTGATGGTGAACTAAAACCTATCTCCTATTATTCCAAAACTCTATCTCAATCAGAAAGACACTACCCTGCCATCAAATTGGAACTTTATGCCATTTACAAAGGCATAACAGCTTTTAAATACTATATTTTTGGTCGACCCTTTATTCTACTATCTGATGCCAAACCACTTAATAATTATAAAAAAGCTACATCACCTGCTGATATTACTACTCGTTGGATGTTAGAACTGTCAGAATACTCGTACACATTCCAACATGTTCCAGGCAAAGAAAATGTCTTGGCAGATTTTCTGAGTAGAACTCCTCACATTCCTACTGAAGATCTCAATAATAATCCAGATCTTATTTCTTCACAAGAACCTCTACCTATTGTTGATAATCAAAACGATTTACATAATGACATTCCTCACTTTCCATGTGGTTTAGTTGACAAAATCCACCATACATGTCATCTTCAAAGTGACTCTTCACCTCCAAATAATGATAATAATCAAGATCCATTATTAGAAATTCTTGATCACACCATCTTCTCTGAACAACAAAAGGACCCAAAAATCAAACAAATTTATGAAGACCTTAAAAATAATAAAAAATCTAAAAGTTTAAATGGCTACTATATTAATCCAAGTAATGAGTTACTTTGCTATAATGGTCATTTCTCTTCAGAAGATATCGAGCTACACAAAGCTGTTTTACCTGTGTCACTTAGAGCAAAAGCCTTAAGAATTGCTCATATTACTCATACTGGAATTCATAAAACCATTGTTAATTTAAAGAAAAGATTTACCTGGAAAACCCTTGTTTCAGATACCATTAATTATGTCAACTCTTGTGAAATTTGTTTAGTAAATAAGAATCATAAAAAAAACACTGCTCCATACCTACCTGCACCACTCCCAACAGCTCCCAATCAAAAGGTCTCTATGGATTTACTCGGCCCATTGAGAAATCGTCAATATGTGTTGACCATGATAGACCATTTCTCTCGTCATTTAGAATTATATGCCTTGAATAATATCAGTGCTGAGTCAGTTACAAAAGCCTTATTGCATTATATTTCCACTCATGGAAAACCCGAATTAACTCTCACTGATCATGGCTCTCAATTTACGAGTGATATGTTTTCATATTTTAACAAAAAGCTTGGCATTAAATTGGAGCATAGTTCTGTAGCCCATCCCCAAGCTAACGGTTTAAGCGAACGAGTCAATTCTCAAATAAAATCGTCTGTGAACACAATGGCTTCACAAGGATGTGATGTACCCACTGCTCTAAAAATTCACCAATCCATATATAATGCTACACCTCATCCAGCTACAAAATTCTCTCCAAATCTTCTTCATTTTGGAAGAGAGATAAACGACATCTATTCCAATTATAAAACTCAGGTTTCATGGAAAATTCTCAATACTGCATATGAAATTCATAAATTGATGGATGTTATTGAAAAAATATACTATCAAGCTTACAAGAATAATGAATCGTCTAGACAAAAGGTGTATGAAAAATCGAGAGAAAAATTAAAGTTTTCCAACATCAATGTTAATGACATTGTTTACGTAAAATTTCCCACTGTGTTTAACAAAAAAATACAAGGCCCATACGTGGTGAAGAAAATAATTTCTCCTGTGCTCATTCAAATTCAAGATTCCAATAATAGTCATGCTTCACCAATGTTGATTCACACTAATCGAATCTTGAAGCTTCAAAAGAGAAATGAAGCACTGCAACATCCTTCAGTTTCTTCAAAAATGCATCACATGATCAATCAGCTGTTGATAATGCATCCTCCACTCCTATCAGACAACACTCTTCTATTCAAGTTTCAAATCATGATGCTACATGTAGCACATCTCCTCAAATTCTTTCTTCTTCCAAGTCACAACAAACATCTTCATGTTCCAGTAAATCGGTACTGTCACAAGCTCCTCCTGATGGTACTCATACTGGTGTTAAAAACAAGTCCACTCAATATAAAAGTTATGATCTTCGCCCTCGCAATCATAAACTGTATAAGAAATAGACTAACTTTCTTTTTCCTTTTTCAGGATGACTATTGCTTTGTAGTATAATCAGTCGAAGCTAGCCGCACTGATATTCCAGTAAGAAGAATCACTATGTAATTTTTTTTTTCTTTTCTCCAAGCTGCAGGCAGCTGTTATTATTTTTTTTCTTCATTATGTAAGTCTTCTTCTCCCTGATACAACTCAACAGTCATCCTCAGGATGTATGTATGATTTTCAATAGTTTTATTATTTACTGTATTTATCTATAAGTCATAATTATTACAATATATACATATAATCTCATGTATGCCATGCTCTACTACTGTTAAATCTTATAAAGTCTTTAATTACAATAGTTGATGCAAAAAATTGAGAAAGAATTTGTCTTTTATATTCTTGTTATAATATTATGTCATTATTTAAAGTTATTTTTGACAAATGTGCATTCTAATAAGAAAGGTGAAATTGTAATTGATATAAGGTAAACATAAAAATGAGTACTCATCAAATTATTTTTCCCTATTGTGTCTTCTCTTTACAATGCATGCATGTTTTAACGTTTAACCTCTTTTGATAAAAATAAAAAAAAAAGAAAATGCATGATAAACTTATTCATACTAATATCTCTTCTCTTCTGGTTGAAATATAGAAGGTGAATGACTCACAATAAGTAATATATTTATTTGTATACTTTTGAGTATTTATACTTTGGATCCAAAGATGTTGAATGAGTCAATATATATATTTATATAAAGCAAATTCTTGATTTATGACAAATGCAAAAGTGATCACTTACTTAATTTTTTAAAAATGTTTGAAAATTACAAGTAAATATGTTCTAGATATCTTCTATATAGAAATTTTGACATAATTGATTTTTGTTTGTAAGTTGACATATTCATATAAGTTCCTTCCTTTTTCAGAATATTAAACATCTTATGTTTTATGTTTATTTTGAATGAAGTATAGTATTAAAGGTATTTATGCAATTATTGTCAATTTATATTGAAAATGTTTAAGAATATTCCTTTATGAGAGTGTAAAGATTCTCTCTTTGAAAATTATTATATTCATTTTGAAGATATTTTTATTGAAAAATAATATCATGCTTTTGTTGCCATTCTTTTTGCAACTTATTATTTTATTTTCTGCGAAAATGTGTTATTGAATAATACTAAAAGTTATTCATTTAAGATTTATTGAAAGCTTAAAAGGCTATGTGGTGATATAAGTAAATTTTTTTATGAGAGCCTAACTAATCTCTCTGCACCATTTATATATATATTTTTTTTTTATTGTTCAATTTTCAACTTACAAATTCATTCAATTTCTCATGTGCTATTTGAAACCATATATTTTATATATAGTTATAGTATGATTCATATACAGTTATAGTATGTTTCATTTTGTTGACAACTAAGAAAATAGATATACATATTATTGTATAATCAAATATTTTGACATATGCTAAAGCATTCTACTGTTATAGTGCATTTTGCACAGCCTAACAAGAGACTCGTCAAAGTTAAGGACTGTTGTTTTGCACATAGACTTTAATTTTTTTTAATATATGATAGATACTTCTGGAAGAAATTTTGTATACCTTCCATGTTAACATATAAGGATTACTATCATAACAATAAGTATTTTTCTTTTAGTATTTGAACATCATGTAAAACAGTTATTTATATTCCTATAACTATTTCTGATACATTTATTTTGTGTAATTATTTAGTATATTTGTACATGTGTTAGAAAATATTGTCTCGATGAAAAATTGTCATTTTTGTCATCTCACCAATATTTTCTTTTGGGGGACCCTGGGTAATATGTGGTGGTTACTCGATAACCCCCCATATGTTTTGTTTAATTCATTTTTATTAGCCATTTTATTTCATATCACCTTCCTTTTATTATTGTTCTCAATTTAAATTTTATTTCGATTTCGCTTCTTTTCATATCGTCGCCTGTAATGTTTTCTTTCTTACTTAGCTTTCGAATGTTCCAAGCCGGTAAAATCCTGTTCGAAATCATTCCTTCCGGTTTTGGAGATCGTTCGAGAACATTCTCGCTTGTTCTTTGGGTGGAACTTCCGTTTATTCGGACACACCCCTAGCCTATCAAATTCGTTTCCACAGGTGACGTATTTTAAGTCATTCTGCACAGGGCCACCTGCTTTGGCCTCCCCTCTTTAGGTGTTTATCAATTCTCTTTTTATTAAATTCATATTTCTCCATACTTTGCATCGTAACTTGGCTTATTTTGTCACCCCCCCCCCCCTCTTTCGCTCGCTGCCAAATTGGCGTATTTTGGGATTCCAGTAACCTTTCCTCTTTCCCTCCGGGCTCACGGCCACCTGCGTCAGTTGCGCTGTTAGACTCCTGCCGTAATGGATGCGGTCGGATGATTGGAAGTTTTGGGTGGAATTTCCGGGGCATGTGTGCGTGCGCCCCTCGAGACCGTTGCATACGGGCAACATTTCATGCTGCTATGATCACGCCATGGTTTCAGGAAAGGTTGATTTTTTAAGGCTGCCAGGAGCAAAGCCCCTTCAAAGGCATCCCGAAATTATTGTGTTGTGTGCCTTCTCTTTTTCGGATTACATAAGTTAAATAAGGGCACACCATGGTTCTTCTATTCGTTGCTCTCGTGTTAGCTTTATAACTAAAGAAGAATGTTGTCATGTGTCTTCTAAATATTTATTTTATTTTTCATCATCTCATCGTTAATAATTTTCTTCAACTACTTTTTGTGCTCAAATTTCTTCAATAATCTTTTACGTGATCTCCGTCCTCTGAAAAAAACAAGCAGAGGTGAAGATTTTCGTTCGTGAGTTGAAGAATGTTCTTTCAAGAAGTGATCATACATTTTACATAACGTATTGACTTTATAATTCTTTCGTCATTTTAATTTGCTATTTGGCCCATCTTCATATAAATAAATTTGAATATTCACGGGGCGTTCCATGGAAAATATTGGTGCATATCTATATAAAATTCTCGTCTGATAATATATATATATATTTAAAGGATACATATATTTAAGTGATGTTTCTTTTTGAAGAAAATGATGTTATTTTTCTTTTGTGTGTTATGAGAAATTTTTCAAGTTCATACTGTCAAGATATATCAAAAAAAAATGTGTTATGACGAAGAATGTTGGTTTTGTTTGGAATATATCAATTAAAAAAAATATCTTCATGTGTAAAGTTTTTACTATAAAACAAATGTTTAATTTCTATGAGAAACAAAAATGTTTAATTTCTATGAGAAACAAAAATGTTTCTATAAAGAAGATAGTCGATTTTTCATGAAAGAAATACAAGTATTTCATAAATAAATAAATATTAATCTTCAACCAATTTGTGTATTAATTCCTGTGCATGTGTCTGGATTTACTACTCATCATCTGCCAAGGACTTCACAGGTAACTTTACCTTTTCTTCAAATTTATATTTGATAATTTTGTATTTAGTTTATCATCTTCAAGGTTAAAAGAATATTTTTATTATTTTAAGTGAAGTAAGGATGGTCACTCTTGGGTCGTTTGCCGGCCTTTATTCTCCGCGATGTATTGTCACTTTCACGATCACTTTGGCCTAATTGTGGGTAGAAGCAAATAAAAAGTGTTTTCTCCCCCCATCTCTTCTTCTTACCCACTGAGTAAACTCAACAGTAAAATTATTTCCTTTACTGCAGTAACACAACGCTTGAACATAACAACTTTATTTACATTTGTAAGTAGTAATTTGAATGTAATTAATGATGCAATCGAAATTATAATGGATCTTTAAAAAATATATATATATTAAAAAAATAATAAACTAAAATAATAAAAATTTAGATAATTTTTAAAATGAATTAAATATTAAAAGCAAAGGTCAAGAAGTTAATAATCAATAATGTATGATTAAATATTCATTATAAAGATGAAATGTATTTTTCCTAAATTATTCAGTGAAACTTGCCTCATTAAGGTACATTATTAATTCACATCAAAATCATAAAATAAGGAAGTTTTATTTCAGGTTTAGCCAGACTTAATAACCTATAAAACTTGATTAATAAATAAATATATTTGATAAGAAGATTGTGATTATCAGTAGTATCCTGAATTTTTTCAGAAATAAATTTATTCTTCCTTCATGAAAAAACATGAATTCAGTTATTATTAACAAAAATTAAAATATATGAGGAATTGATATAAAACTAAAAAAAATCAAATTTTGTCCCTATATCTGGATTGAATGTTTCCTTGTTTATATCCATAAATTAAGTGCAGATTTTAGAGAGTTGCAGATTTTAGGGTTGCAGATTTGAGGGAGTCTGCTGTATATCACATGAGAGGTATTGGTAAAATTTAGGAAAGTGCCCCTGGAACAGCAAAATGGTTTGAGGTTTGCCAAAAGTGCATAACATCAACAAGTGGTCACAGATTTTTCCAACCATATGCAACCTGAGGGGTCTTGATTTAAATTTATAAAAATGCCTTCCCTGTGGGTGCAAAGTGGAAAATGAGCTAGGAAGGTGCATAACATGAGTAAGTAGTCAGTGGCCTTTTCAACAATGTCACATGAGGAGTTTTGGCTAAATTTTTAAGAATTCTCCCCGTGGAGTAAAAATAGGGAGGATAAGTGCAGGAGCTGCATACCATGTGAAAGTGGCCACAAGCCTTTCCAACAATATGTCACCTGAGGAGTTTCAGCTAAATTTAGAAAATTATCCCCCCCCCCCCCATCAAGTTGCCGAAGTGTGAGATATGGGTAATGCAGGAGCTTGAGGGTGGACATAAGACCTACATAATATGAATTAGTGGTCACAGGCCTTTCCATCTATATGTCACATTAGTGGTCTCATTTAAATTTATAAGAATGCTTCTCATGGGGATAAAGTGAGGAGGAACACCGTGTGAGGTGCATAACTTAAATAAGTGATCTTAAGCCTTTCCAACAATATGTCACATGAGAGGAGTCATGGCAAAATTTAGAAAATTGTCCTCCCCCCCCCCCCCACAAGGAGGTATACATCTGAGGTGGTAAAATCAATAAGTGATCAAAGGAAAAGGACAGATTATAACTTCCTGTTTTTTCATATTTCATATATTATAAATATTGTTTACTGAAGACCTCCGTGAAACAATTCTATCTAAAATGGTGAAAATGCAAAAAGGTTAAAAAACCGTCCCCCACTGTGGGAGCCAAATTGGGAAGGGGGTAAAGAAAGTCTGATAAAGTGAAAGAGTGATTCAAGAGCTTCCCGATGATATAACACATGATGAGTCAAAAAAAGTTTGAAAATTGCCCCATCCCTTCCTGCCCTTTTGGGTCCACTCTTTTGCTTCCAAATTCATGTGGCCTGTACTTAATTTTTTTTTTATGTTTGATAAATAATATTTACTAGAAGGCTCCAAAAAAAAAAAAAAAAAAAACCACCTAAAATGATATGTGTATTGTACAATTCACTAAGGTTTTAAAGATGTATTCGATCCCTCTCCACCCACCCACACCCTCTTCTTAAATTTTTTTTCAGTAAATAATAGTTATCAGAGAATTCAAGGTATGTGATAGCTTGGTAGGGCTAAAGTATGAGAAACTTTGAAAATTAGGGATTCATCTCGCAACTTTATGCCATATTGTCATGCCTCTTTCTCTATCATGTCCCTCGATAAACCTTTTATAAAGTTGTCTTGATAAACCTACCTAAAATGATATGTGTATTGTATAATTCACTAAGGTTTTAAAGATGTGTTCGATCCCTCTCCACCCACCCACCCTCTCTCTTTAAAATTTCTTTCAGTAAATAATAGTTATCAGAGAACTTGAGGTATGTGATAGCTTGGTAGGGATAAAGTATGAGAAACTTTGAAAATTAGGTATTCATTTCACAATTTTATGCCATATTATCATGCCGCTTTCTCTATCGTGTCGTTTGATAAACCTTTTATAAAGTTGTCTTGATAAACCTTCTCATCTCTTCTCTGCCGAGAATGAGAATCATCTAGGAGGCCGTGTCATTATAGAAGGAGAGCCACAAATCGTTTGAGATACTGCAATCATTGAGGTAGGAAATCATCCAGAGAAATAATCGGCACAAAGCCACAAGTTGGTTGAGATGCTGGGGTTATTGTAGTAAGAAATTATCGAGATGAGATTTCCTGAAATATGAGAGAGATCAAACAACTCTTTGACCAATCTTTCATATAATGAATCTTTTTTCCCTCTTGGAGTTGAATTTTAATAGCAAAGGGGAATGGGTAAAGAATGGAGCGTGGAGCAATGAAGGGATGAAGTTTTCAAATTGTAGTTATTTCGAAAATAAATACAATTTTAGATGTACTTTTGATGGAGATCTCTGTAAATGTTATTTATTATATAAAAAAAATTAAAAGTGGAAGCTGCATAATTTCCAGGTATATTCTGAGGAGAAAAAGTAAACACATGGCCATGGGTGAGGAGTAAATTAAATATTTTTTGGACCCATCATGTGATATATCATCGGAAAGTTTTTGAACCAATCTTTCATATTATGTGCCTTTCTCCTGAATTTTCTAAAAATTTCAGGCATGCAGTTCTGAAATTGAAATAAAATATCAGCTATCAGTCTGAAAATTCAACATAAAAAATTATCACAAATTTTGACAAATGTTCTAAAAAAAAAGTCAATTTTGTCAATTGTTCACAAAAAAGTCACCGATTTCGTCAATTGTTCACACAATAAATCACCAATTTTGTCAAAGAATCACAGAAATACAAATTCTGTCAAAGAATAAGCAAATTTTGTCAAAATGTAGCTGAAAAACACAAATTTCATCAAAAAATCGTGAAAACGGAAAATTTCGTCAAAAACATGTGAAAAAAAACTTGAATTTCATCAAAAGATCATTGAAAATGCAAATTTTATGAAAGGTCCATGAAAAAACAGGAATTTCATCAAAGATTAATGGAAAAAATGCACACTTTTTCAAAGAGCCTCAGAAAGCACACAACAGTCTTTTTAGAAAATAGCACACACACACAAACATCTATGTTTATTATTATGGGTATGTTTCTTAGTCTGAAATAATATCCTGAACGAACTTTTGAAAAATCAGGTTAATTTAAAAACCCATCTTGCTAGAATTTCACTCAACCTGAAACTGACTTATCTTCCCTCCCTATCAACTCTTTGGGATCTGCTTTATTTACAAATGTTGTGGGAGAGACTCCTACTAAAAATTAGAATATTACCCCATGATGTGTATACCAAATCATTCTTCAATCATAGATAGAGGATTTTGTATTTTTATATGCAGAAGTAAAGTCTAGTGAATATGATGTCATATTGAAACAATCAGAAATTTTTAGCATGACATCATTTTCACTGTTGGAATTATCTCAAGATTTCAAAATTAATGCCTCATTTATCACAATCATTTTTTTTTTATGTTTATTTAATGCTTATTATGACTAAATGTTTTCAGAAGCTTGAGATCAATTTCGTTTTATATGGAGCATTATTGGGTTAGTGAATAGAATGTCATAATCATACAGTCGTAGCAATATAATTTATTTGAATGAATGAAAGCCATCTATTCTTTTGAGATTTATGCCATTTTCACTATTAAAACCATTCTACTATTCGAAGATTTTTTCATCCTTTAACTTGATTGTTTTAAAATAGTTAAGATTTGAGATTGCAAATAAATATGTTGCATTTTTAGTGGTGGAAATATGCTTTTGATTGACAGCTGTGTTCAGGCAAATTGAATTTTACATTACAGTGTGAAAGTCATAATACATTTATAATTATGGGAAATCTCTTAAGGTGCAAATACACCATAATTCTACTATTATCATATTGGCAACTTTTCTTGTGGCTACATATTTTTATTTTTATTTTTTATC
>CAXHSM010001592.1:0-70931 GCA_964019185.1 Maratus speculifer
ATATATTTAATATTTAATTTTCATATTTACAGTTTAATAGGGTAAAAGTAAAATTAAAATAGCAGCTATTGAATCTTCATTTTCAAGTGTTTATTCACTCGTCAGTTGCCCCAGGTAAAGATCAAATGCTAATCTAATTTCCATTCTTTTAATAAATTGCATATGGCGGTAGAGTATGCAGCTGTTAAAGGCAACTGCGTTTGCGAGCATGAGACATTTTTTTCTCTTTCAAAGATTTACAAATAGGTTTGATAAGGAAAAGTCTGCCAGTTGGAAATGGTCCCTAAGAATCATCAAAATCAATCATTACAGACTGCACAACTCTGAAAACTGAATTTCTTGACCCTAGAAGGTATTTTCACCGTACTAAATTCTCCGTTTACCAGTTATCACTCTTTCCAGATATCCATATGTAACATAACCCTGAGTCGAATTGCTAAGAAGAATCCATCATGAAGTCCAAATACGTGATCATCTTCACTCCTACTTTCTATTGGGATTTTGTGGCCTGCTTTCATACTTGCCATTGGCTATTTTGATTTACGAATCACTTCTTCATTATAATCCTTAGCTTGCTTGTTTGTGAGAAAAAGAATATGGCATCTTGAAATCCTCCAAGTTCCTCTGAAAGCAATATAGCTTGCATTATTGCATAAGGAATGTTCTGTCTGTAACTTGACCCATGGAAACTGAATGAATAATCTCTCGAAACAACCTTTGCTGATCGTTGTTTTGTCTTATTGACTTTGTTGGGGTAAACATTTTTAAAAAAAATCTAGGCTCTATATACTCGCACAAAGCCAAAATGTCTTTTGTAATAAATCTTTTATATAGTGAGTTTCTTTTACAGGCTGTAGCTGCGTAATAATTCAGAGCATTTAAATAAATGATCGTCTAAAAATCTTAATACTATCTGGTTCAAGGTCAACCATCTAGTGACATCTGATAATTATAGACTTATCAATAATGAGAAATAATACAGGATCCAAATCCTCATAGATAAATTGCATGTTTGACACAGCCAAGATTTATTTAAGCGATTTATATCAGCGAAAGTTTATTAACAGGTACTGCAGCACATGTATGGGATTACTTTTTATCAAACTCGATAGCTTTTTCCATCTGAGTTATTGTTATATCGTTGCTTTCTAAATATTCGGAAGATAGAGTTGGTTTCTTTTTATGCGATTTTTAACCGAATTCCAAAAAGGAGAGGAGATTATCCATTCAACGCGTATGTATTTTTTTATGTATGTTCACCGATTACTCCAAAACTATGCAACCGATTTCTGTTATTTTTATTTTAAATGAAACAGAATGCTTTCGAATTGGTACCATTTTCGTTTCATCGAAATTGGTTCAGTACTGTTTTAGTAATTAGGCGAAAACTAATAAAATTAGAGATTTTTCACTAATTAAAACTGTTTAATAAATTCGCCGAATGGAGTACAGACAGAATGGCTGAGCGGTTATAGGCAGCAGATTTAAGCTCTGTTTCTCGAAAGAGAGAGTGGGTTCGAACCCCACTACACTGTAAAAAAGGGTCGATCTACTAAAAAAATTTTAGTGATCCTTGTAATTACTAAAAAATTTTTAGTAATCTAACTCGGTTACAAGGAATCTGTAAGAATTACTAGAAAAAAGCTAGCAACGAATAGAGTTAATAGTTTTACATTTTTAATAGGTATTACTAAAACTCACTCGGTGTGGACGTGATAGCCTAGTGGTCATAGCATCGAACTCCAGGCTGAAAGTACCTGGGTTCGATGCTGGCCGCCACCAAATATGCACCGAATGTATGCAATGTAAGTACTTGTTAAATAAAGGAATTATGAAAATTCTGTCGTAGCAGTTACCATGGGTAATGATCTCTGAACTTTCCCTCCCCTTTAGAAGCATGTCAAAATAGAGCAGGTAGCCATGTTTGGTGCTGCCATCTATTGCGGCTTTGCAGAAAATCTTCCGTTTCAGAAGTCTGTTTTTTACCCACTGGATGCAACTCGAAGGAGGATCCTGCCCTTCGGGCACACGTAATGGTTACTAAAAATAATTTTGGAGCTATTACTAAAATTTGCTTGGTGGCTTATACTAAAAAGTTTTCAGCTAATTATACAAAAAAAATTCTTTTGTTCAGTTTACAAAAGAAATGTTTGTTTCACTTGCAAAAAAAGTTTGTAATGGTTACTAAAAAATTCTGTGGAATACAAATTTACTAAGAAATTTTTAGTAACCTCTTGAATATTTTTTTACAGTGTACTGACATATTTTGCATCCGTGTGTAATTTACAATATTTTTGCCGTATTACAATTTTTGTTATTAACCGTCTACAGAAAAGGAAGAAGAAGTTATCAATTCGACGCGTATGCATTTTTTTTAACCGACTTCAAAAAAAAAAAAAAAAAAGGAGAGGATGTTATCAATTCAACGCGTATGTATTTTTTATGTATATTCACCGATTACTCCGAAACTATGCAACCGTTTTTGTTATTTTTGTTTTAAATGAAAAAGGAGTCTCTCAAATTGGTACCACTTACGTTTCATCGAAATTGGTTCAGTATTTCTTTAGTAATTAGGCAAAAACTAATAAAATTAGGTATTTTTCGCTAATTAAAAGTGATGAATAAATTCGCAGAATGGAATGCAGACAAAATGGCCGAGCGGTCAAAGGCACCAGATTTAAGCTCTGGTTCTCTAAAGAGAGAGTGGGTTCGATTCCCCTCCAGGCGTGCGTTTATAATTTGCAATATTTTTTTTTCGTATTATAATTTTTACTAACCGACTTCAAAAAATCGATAACTTTAAACTAAAAAGTGTAAAATAAACTTTTCTATCGAAAATTGAACCGACTTCAAAAACTATTGCAAAGTGAAAAATATTTTTTTTTTACAAAATAGTAGTAAGAAATTAAATTAAGAGTGTAGTATTTACCATGCGTATTATTATATTTATGTACATTAATTTGATTTTTTGGAGTCAGTGCCAGCCAAGCCAAGTTCTAAATTAAAATTAATTATCCAATGGAAATCATAAAAGAATAAAGTTAATTTTTTTAAACTAAATATAAAATCGTAAATAAACTCGTATACACTTGGATGTGTGTCTATTGGAAAATTACATGTAACTTGGCTTGGCTGGCACCGACTCCAAAAGATCAAATTAATGTACATAAATATAATAATACGCATGGTAAATACTACACTCTTAATTTAATTTTTTATTGCTATTATGCAAATTAATTATTTTACCCTTTGCAGTAGTTTTTGAAGTCGGTTCAATTTTTGGTAGAAAAGTGTATTATACATAGAATTACGTTGTTACTTTTCATAGAATTATGTTCTTACTTTTCAACTCAACTAATTGTTTTCTTTTAATTGGCATATCCGCAACTATTGTGTATAATATTACACATATAAAACAATTACGTTACTAAAATGTACACTAAATGTAGAGGACGGATTAGCTCTCTTATACACATGGTAACATACTACCTTTCACAATGAAGTTCGGTGAATGAATTCAGAACGACCGATGTGGTAACACTGGGAAAACAAAACGCTGCACCTGCATAGAGGCAAGTATTGACCATCTTCTCCCACCGTTGTTCAGTTGATCGTCGTTTATGTTCTGTGTAAGACGTGCTTTACTATGTGCTTGTTTAGTGTGTTGGTTCTTATCTGAGAACAGGAAAATGAACAAACAAAGAATCAGTTTAAAGTTTGGTTTTAAGCTTTGTAAGACACTGAAATAAATTCATGAGGGATGGTGCAATTTGAACATCCACCATGCTCGCCAGATCTCAATCCTCCAGACTTCTTCCTATTTTCACACTCAAACTCTCGTTGAAAGAGATTTGACCATTATTGCTGACATCCAACGAAACGTGACGAAGCTTTTGAACTCCATCCCAAAAGATGAGTTCTTGCAAATTTCCTAGGACATATATACCAGATCTCAACGGTGCAAAGTTATGGGAGATGACTATTTCGAAGGGTGGCATGGTAACTTTCGTTAATATTTCATCTATATTAATGTTACAGGACTATTCACCGAACTTTATTGTCAGAGGTAGTATATGCTACCATCAGTATTTCAATGGATATGAAAGTAAAAGATATTTTAAATGAAATATAGATTTTTAACTAATAAGATTTCTTTTATTATTTTATCACCTTTTAATAAGTAAGTGTAAATAACTAATAGTGGACATTTTAATGTTTATATTATATGTTTGACTGTTTACATTTTATTGTTCGGCTACTCGGAAACGCTACGGTACGACAATGTGCCGTATCATAGGCATGCGCAGAAATTACAACGAGTAGAAAAAACCTACTCTCGGATTTGGAATTACTGCGATCAATAGAGTCGGTTATCAGCTCTAAAATTTCAAGAACCAAACAAAGATTTTTTTTTCTTGTTTAAAGGTAAAAATAATAAATAGAATTATAAATTACGTACATTAATATTATTTGATAAAAGTACTAATTAAGCTAGTTAGCAGATTCTACATTTTTATTTCAACAGAAATATTCGTAATTATCGAATAGAATTTTTTTTTTCAAATGTTTTTCGCTAATTCCGTTCAATATGCTTTGGTAAATGACAAAGAAATGTTAAATCTTTTAAACATTTTCATTTTTAACTACTAAAATATGTACTAAAATATGTCACACACTTATAAAATAAATATTATTCATTAAATGAGAAATACCGAAAGCACAGTTATAGTCAAAGCGTTTGAAATATAAGCCTGAAGGATATTAAATAGAAATGTCTTTATATTTTCTTTTCTTTATTCAGAATGTTTCATTTGTCAGTAATCAGAAATGCACATTTGGAAGTAATGCAGGGAATTATTCGCCTGTCTCTGAAGTATATTTATTTCCGAAGGAAGGTATTTATTCATATATATTTGCCAATGTGATTTATTAATTAAAACTGTCAGAATTTTAATTTTAATATACTGTAATTGACACTTCTTAATAGAAAGAAATTTACCAATTAATTTTATTTTAATATAATGGTGCTAAATTTACATTGGGATATTGTAAAGTTTTTAATTATTATTCAACCGCGCCATTATTTAAAACAAGGTAAAACCCGTCAAATTTTGACGAAAGAAAATGTTTAAGAAGGAACTGTTTCATTTACTTATAATAAACCTACAAAATTAGTTATAGTAAAAAATGCATTTTATATTGGTACGTCCTAACTCTTAAACAAACGATATTTATCATCAAATTACAAAATACTATTTCTATAAATCGCAGTCGTAGAAATTATTAAAATTAAACTTTAATCGTACATGTAAGAAGAAAAAATAGTAAATAAGGTTCTTATGGTAATATTCCAAAATAAAAAACGCAAAATTTATTCAACTTTGACTAATATATAGAATTTTGTTTCCTGTGAAATCTAAACCCGGCATCATTTACACCATTCAAAATTTATAAATGCACATTTTTTATCTGTATTCACCTTTTCAAAATATTGCCATTTTTGATTCAAAGTCAATGCTATTAGCTGAAACAGGTATTAAACTGTTGATATTCTGTCACGTGTAAATCAAATATAAATTAAATCAAAATTCATCGGGTTTTAACAGAAGATATTTAAATTTAAATTTTTTCCCTTTTAATGAGAAAATGGCAACATAAAGATACAGCAATATTTTTTTTCCCTTTTTTCCTTTGTTTTTAATAGAAATGGAGTACTCCTGTTGCCACGATTAGAAAAGTGGTATTAAAAGATAGAAAAAAAATAATATTTACAAAACAAATTAAGATAAAGCTTTCAAACAAATTTCATTTAAAAGAACATTTTTTCCCCACACGATGGTGTAAAAATTGAAAATGTACGATATTTAGAAATTAATAATTTTTTAGTCGCAAAAATTGTAATACCGAAATTTTATTTAAAATTTGAAAGTGTTGCCATGCGCAAAATGACGTATGCGTTACGCACAGATACTTTTGGCCTTTAGAATATAGATATATATGTATTGCAATGTATTTCTCTTGCAAATGTTCTGAAAGCATAAGTAAAAGATTTTTGTTTTGAAAAAGTTGTGCGAGGTAGCATTAACAGATATTCACTTGAAATTTTATGATACCCTGGCGTACATTATAATATATAAAATTTAATATCTAGAAACCTACTTACATAAAGTTGTGAGAGATTAAAAATAATAATGGCGTTTATTAAACGTAAAAATATGTCTTTTTATAAACTATTTTTTAATAAAAACATTATTAAAATCAAAAAATACATTTTAATAGTATTTGTCTATTTGTATTGGGTATGTCTTTGCGTGCATTTGTAAGTGACTGTTGGCTAAGACTAGAGAAATGTAACCTATCGCTTTTAGTCTTCAAATTTGGATGAGAATAAGTGGAGACAGATTCGAATATACGGGGCTCAGGTAGCGCAGATTTTTGGTTCATCGTTATCTATTTGTGGAAACCAATGGGAAATGGTAGCGTTTGGAAATAATTATGGAATAACACATGCGGAGAGCACACACTTAATTACAGAGTGTCTCAGCAGAATTATCAACAGAGAACAGCTGGTGAACATTAGATATTAAAAAATAAATGTTTCATTACCTAATGGTACTGAAACAAAAGTAGCTGTGCATGTGCATGAAGCAACAAATTTCTAACATTTACCCTATTTTCTTTTGCCATATACTGCATAGGATATTACTCACCTTAATGAATATGCTCCATAAAATATAATTCATTGGCCACAAAACACTATATATAACATCGCTGGAACATATGTCAATTTTACTTTATTGAGATAATCTCTAAATCTTCAATGCCTTTATATTTTGTAAGATTCAATCACACAATTTACCAAACTGGAAGATTTAGCACTTCAGAAAAAAATCCTGTCTAATAGTGGAAAAAGGATGACATTACTGCAACAGAATTTTTTCATGGAAAACTACCTTATAGTTCCAGGTGCATAACACGACAAACTTCGCTGAATAATACTTTCAACATTGCATTTAAAGTAGAAAGTTGGACACGGGAATTCAGTTATTATATTACAGCGCAAAACGTCCGTCTCAGTCTGATTAAGATACATTAAACCGTATATTTCGTACGTTTAAATCGTACATTTGAAAGTACAATAAAATGACAAAATGGTAATTCGTTCACGCACAAGTGATAGGAAGTACAGAGAAAGAGTAGAGATGCAGTAATCTGCTTCAATACAGTAAAATCAAATCTGCAGTTTTCAAATTGTAATGTCCACATTTAACTGAAACAAAACAAACACGTGGCACAATGAACTAATTATTTTACGTCAATCGTACATTTCTAAAAATGTAAGAGATTGTTTATGATTAAGTTTCTTAGACAGCATTTCACAAGGGAAGGATTTTGTGAGTATAAGGCAAATTCAAAGACATAAATTATTACGTGGTTGTTTAAAACCGAATGCAATGTGTTTTAGGGTTGCATATTGAGCATCAGGCCCTGCCACCATACCCCTTTTCTATTCCTTCTCATTACCATAGCTGCAAACGTTACCTACTTTTTTGGTCCGGAACATGATATAGCAAATTTTACCATCTCAAATCGCCGTAATTTGCCGATTAAATGAGGCAATAATTTCTATTAAATTTTTCCTACTCCAAAAAGACCCTAGACTACAAACGAATAAATTTGTGTCTCAAATACTCAGTTTTTTAATAAAAAATTTGGATAATCCAAAGTGACTTTTGTAATTATTAAAACTGAGTTTACTATTAATTAGTAAAAATTTACACTTTAGAAACCCTCTTCTTTTTTCTAATTGTAAAAAACATGAATAAATTTTAATAGTATTAGTAATTATATTAACATGATTTAAATTATTTTTTAAACCATTAAAATTTCAATACATAAAGAATCAATTAATATTCGTAATTATTATTCGTAATCTACTTTAAAATTTTTCAATGTAAAAGAAATTAAGAAACAAATTTTAACTAAAGGGTTTTCAATCGAAATTGTAAAACCTCTTGCGGTGTACGTTATTAAACATCGTCATTAGTCAGGTCAACTGATGTAGCTTAATTATTCACAAAGGAAGCTTTGATCAAATGCATTATTAATTACTTGTGTTTGCGTAATTGATAATTTAATTCAGAATTGTATATATAATTAAATATGGATAATATTCAATAAAGTTACACGTTTCTAATTATGCAATATAATTATAGTTCTTTGTTTTGTCATAAGAAAAAAACAGTGAGTTTGCTTTATGTTATTTTAATGATTTCAATAGAAAAATATATTTGCTGTATAAAGAATTATTTTATTATGAAGAAATTATGTTTTACCTTAATGAGATGTCGAAAGCATTAAAGATTTATTTACTTTAAAGAAGAAAAATATAGAATGAGTATTCCTTCAAAATTAAAAACAAACTGCCCCCCCCCCAAAAAAAATATTACATATCAATTAATTAATTTTTTACCATTAATATTTTAATAGTGAAGTATAAAGTCAGTACGAAAAAAAAACTTTGTATTGCTAAATGTTTCCTAATTACTATAATAGTAAACATATTTAATCAAAAATCATATCATCCTAAATGTCTTTGAACGCGACTTTCTTAAACAAAAATTTTATGTTCATGAAATCAGTTTATACAGTTTAGGTACCAGCCTTTTGAATGATAAACAAATAGTATTATAGCATCTAGATAATGTACTTTGGAAACTGACTATTCTTGTAATGTTCTAAAAAATGCTAAAAATACAATCTTAATTTTCACAAGTTTCATTCAATTTCAACCATGCTTAATGACGAATGTCAATCGCAGAAGTATCTGTTAGCTCTTCACTGGTTGAAACACTGTCTGAGCTTAATCCATATACAACGTTCACGCTCTAATGACCACATGCTTCTGTGACCGACATATATCTTTATCATCGTTCAGCATTTACGAAATACTTTTTTAAACACTTTTTGGTTTGCCGTTTTAGATACTAGGTACTTCTTTCTAGGCACTATATTAATCTTAACTGAATATCTTCACGAAGACCAAACAATAAACGTGGAATATTTTGAAAAACTTTTAGACCAAGTCTATAAAAAATAAACATAAAAAAGGGCGTAAAAATAGAATATAAAGAAAGGCGTATGAAGAAGATAATTTTCAATCACCACAATACGTGTTCTTATAAAAGTGTAATAGCAATGAGATAATTGGATTAGATTAAGTACGATTTAATCCAGCATCCACCTTATTTACCTAATTTAGTTCCTTCTGACTTCCATATTTTGCCATGACTAAAATGTTCCCTTGGGGGCAAAGATTTTTGACTTCGGAAGAAGTAAAATCAGCTGTCAACTAGTATTTTGGAAGACCTGAAGAATACCACTTTCGTGATGGCATAATAATTTTGGAATACCGTCGGATGAAATGCGTTGATTTTCAAGGAGATTGTGTAGAAAAATGGAACTCATTTAAAAAAAAAATTATCTCCTTTCCCCTTTCATTTGGCGAACTTTTCAAATCACCCTTCTATTACTTTATTAATTTGTTGATTTACTGATGAAATTATTATTTAATTTTGAGAGATAATCATATTTTGTTTCCTTTGCACGTATTCATATGCATATGTATGAATGTTTGTGCGTATTTAAACAGGAAATATTTATGACACATTATACATGAGTATAGTGAGTGAGTGAGTGATAAAATTCTTAAAGCGTTTCGCTAATTTTTTAAATAACCCTTGTATTAGTTTATTAATTTGTATATTTATTGATGATGTTATTGTTTGATTTTGGGAGATTATCATATTTTATTGCCTTAACACATACACATATGCATATATGCGCTTATACGTCCGTATTTAAACATAAAATCTTTATCACACACGATATATAAGTGTAACTATATAGATTCTGACTTAAAGCATACAAATTTATGAAAATTAATTTGAACTTGAAACAGTTTTTCCTGATGTGTTATGCTTTATAGTTAAAAAAATTGTATATAAAAAGAAATATAAATTTTTTATTAAAAATCATGACTTTCCGTAACTGAGCATAATCTATATATACATTTTGAAATTATGCTGTTAACTTATGTAATCGATCATTATGCAATCCAAAGAAAAGGAAGAAAAGAGTAAAAATGTAAATTTTAATAATGGATTAGATTTTTAACGTATGTATGGAACTATAAAAATAAATTTCTAAAACATTTTTCATTTATTGATGTTTTAGTTATGCAAATACCATAATAAAGTTCTCTGTAAAGCAGGGAACATATTTTTAAGAATAAATTTCAATAAGTAGCATACGCATGAGTTGATCCTGTGATAAATTACATGATTCAGGAAATATTATCTGAAAGCAATGTTGCTACTTATTCAAAGAATTCAATATAAATATTATATTAATTATGAAAGTTTTCACTGTAATTCAATATACTGTAACACACTGAAGTTCAGGTTATGCCATAAGAATCATACATGTATTTATATTTGTTTAGCATCTAACATCTCTATTTTAAATTAACGCTTCAAAATCAATACCTGCTATAATATTATTTTTATTTAACTGCATAATTTCCATTTGTTGCAATAAAATCATGGAACATATTTATTTTGTTTCAATTTGAATGTTTACTTCAAATGCATTGAAAAACGAAAAATTCCACTTAAATTTAAAATCAATTGTTTAGCCAATATGCGAAATTTTTATGGAAAAAAACCCTTACCCAGTTGATCGAAGAAATAATAGTATCGGTAATAATTCATCTCAGTTACACAAAAGTAAACAGTATAAATACTATTATTATAACACAAACTGATTGGTAAAGTTATTATCCGAATTGAATATTTCCAACTGAGCGGAAAAATGTCCTAGCCGGAAACCAAGCCTAGATCGTTGGATTAGAGAGCGAATGATCGATTATTTAAGCTTTAAGTTTACCAATCATTTCGATTGTGTTAAAATAATATTTTACCTACGTACCCTTCTGTTACGTGGAACTTCTTTATTTGTGGTTTATTTTGTTGAGCTGGCTAAAAGATAGACGAGATGCTATTACCAAAAATGACTATCGAAATGAAAAAATCTTGCCCATTTATCAGCCGAGGTAATTTAAACGGTCGAGCATTGGCCCTCTAAGTTATCTGCCTTCGATTCTTGGTATTTTTTTGGTGTGTGGGAAATGTTCAATTCGTTGAATAAGCACTTTTAAGAGACCATACTTTTTTATTTTTAATACATTCCGATGAAATTTGAATATTTTTGAAATTCATATCATGCCATAAAATTAAATTTTCTATATGCATATATATATAGATATAGATATGAGTCGTGTTAAAATGAAACCCGTTCGACATATCTGGTACGGGGAATATAAAAAAAAGCACAAAAATTAATGTGATCGAATGCCTCTGGCAAGGAAAGATTTCAAGCATTTCTTAAACACACGAAACGTTAAATTAACTTGTAAAGTTGTGAATGATTCGTGGAGGGCTAATCTGCATCGCAAGGTTAATATCCTTAATCAGCGTCACGGTAACAACTTCGTTCGCCTGATCTGGACTTGCTAAATTCGTCGTTTCTTCATTGCTGTCTCGGAGCATTTGGGATCAATTCATTCCAGTTGACTTTCTTAATACATTTTCTTCATACATAGCTAAAATTATGCGATGAATTTTAACACACATGCTGACAAATCTGCATTATTGCACGTTGATCTTATTCAAACAGATTTTTAATTACTCTACGCATTTGGAATTCATTGTAACATTCCAGACAACGAAACCAAAATGACCGTTTAACAGCGCAATGTATGATTTATGCAAAAGTCGATACTTCCTCATACGCATTTCTCACCTTACACTGTTAAAAATAAAGGTGACAAACCGGTGCCATTTGGGACCCGGAAGTGAAAAGGCGGTGCCATTTGGAACCCTAGGGTGTCATAGGGGCTTGGATATGTGGTTGCAGTGCCACAGGTTCCTTACTGGGTGATTTCAGCTAAATAAGGTGCCATGCACTTCGTATTGGCAGCAATGTGGCACCTCGTCGGGTGACTGGCACCATGCGCATGCGCTGTGACGTGTGTCTTTCTGTTTTCGGTGACGGCAAGTAAAATCTGCGGCTGTGAGTGAATGAAGGTGTGCTCGATGGCCGAGTGGTTAGAACGCTGAGCTTGTAATCAGACGTTGTGGGTTCGAGCCCTTCGAGGACCGAAAGTCGGTGTGTATATTTTTTATTTTTTTATTATTGGGCACTCTGGATTACGGGTGTCATCTTTTCACCCTAATTAAAGGTGCCATCTGGCTCCTTTAGGGGTGTCACCAATGAGACAAGCCTTTCACCCCTAGAAGGTGCAATGTGTCACCATTAGTTTTAACAGTGTAGCACTAACTCGTCAATTTGTCTACTGTAAACGGGTTTCGTTTGAATGCGCCACGCATTTGTACATTAATACATATAATGTGCATTATTATAAATACTGGAAACATCTTTAAAATTATTATATTCAAGAACCATGTATGTTAACTTCCATATCGTAATGTCATTTTTCTATTTTTACAGGGACATTAAGATAATTTTTAGTGGGATAGCTATGAATAGATACATCCTTTCACTCGAGTACAGAGGGCATTTCCGTATTAAACTCGTAAAACCCTTCTGAAGGTGGTGGTTTTTGTAATTTCTAAATTCGGTTTAAGTTTTTAATACACTTTTATTATACATAAACAAAAATAAGTTTGTTTCATAATTTGACATACATACAGGTTGTTTCAGCACAACAGTTACAAAGTTTAAGGAGAGATCGAATATAAATAAACGTTGGAAAATCACATTGCAATACAAGACTTTTCTGGTGCGTTATTGAACACCCAAAACATAAGAAGGAAGAATACGAAAAATATGAGGATTATTAAAAGATTAAGATTATTAAAAGATTATTATACTTAATTCTACGAGAAATAATACGACGGAGCTGGGCAGTGCGAAAAAACTTGTTGGATGAATCGGGGTAGGTGCTCGGGAAGTCCGGCACACGCCTAGTATTTTAGAACATTAGATATTCTCTTCGCCGGAGATGTGACACCTGCATCTCGACCCAGGATTGTAATATTACGATCCCGGTAATATTACAATCCCGGTAATAATACGATCTCGATAAATAAAAACTTTCTTTGATGACGATAATTCTCTTTGTTTTTGTTTTTCTCTCTTTCTTTTAGCATTTTCCAGCAAAGTTGAAAAGTGCTTATGCATTCGGTTTGTCTAGTCATCTGTCCGTCTGGCCGCCTCTCCACGCTCTAACTCTCGTAAATATACTCGGATTGCCGTGAAATTTTTGGACGTTCTTTAGGTTTATCCCAGCATAAATCCTATTGAAAATGAAGTTTCTGCCATGATTTGTTTATTTACAGGAACAGTCAAAAATTTCCCATTACATTACGGCTTATGGGGAAAATTGTTTCAAAGGAATTTTAAAGTTGTTAACACTTTCCAAAAGTTTAAAAAGTGCTTTTGCATTTGTAACAAATCATTCTGCTTATGCATTCTGATTATGCATCTGGTTTGTCTGTCCGTCTGGCCGCACTCTAACCCCTGTAATTACACTCGAAATGCTCTTAAATTTTTGTATGTTATTGACGTTTACCGTAGCACGAACCCTGTTGAAAATTAACTTTCTACCATGATTATTTTACTTACAGGGGGAGTCAAAAATTTTCCATTACATTACGGCCTATGGGAAAAAAATCGTTTCAAAGGCATTTTAAAGATGTTACACCCTGTCAAACATATTGAAATTTATATGCATTTAAGAGGTGCACTAAAATATGCATTCTATAAAATATACGGTGAAAAGATTCCTATTATTCATTTACAGGGCCACACAAAGAATTCCATTGGATAATGGTAAAGGGGGGAATAGTGTGCGACAAGTTTTAAATATATTAAACTGTTTCATGTATAATAAAAGTGATATATGTCACTGAGGCTTAATATAAATTATACAGTGATCAGCAAATGTTTAGACGATGATTGATTACGCTTCTATTTTCAGAAGTATGTACCGAATGTTTGCAATTCTTCTGTCATATATTACTTGTGACTTATCCTTTATTCACACACAAAAAATTTTGAATTTTACCTTTTACATAAAATGTAATGACAAAAAAATAAACTTAACATTGTGGCAAAAGTATAGACAATTTGTGTATATACAGAAAAATAACTACAAATTAAAATCGAGTTGCACCCACATTGTTTGCAGTTAGTGAAAGAATGTGACTTTTCATCGAAAAAACTAAATGCTGCTTCACTTCGGGGTCTATTTTGTACCAAACATGTTCAACAGCAGTTCGAATCTCATTAAAAGAAAAGTATAGCAAAAATTTGCATAAACATTACGACATATAATGTTACAATAGTTTTCGATTGGGTCCGGATCAGAACTACACGCCGCCGGCCAGTTTAGATCAATAGTAGTTTCAGTGTTAAACGAAGTTTTTCTTTTGTATATAACATGAATAGATGGTAAAATCCATACTTCAGATCGGCAAAAAGTTTCCTAAATGACTAAAAATTAATTTTCAACGTATATACGTAGTCTTGTGTTGCTTGCAACCAATGTATAACTCCACAGATACACGAGCATTAAAGCAAAGTGAGGACCAAATCATTTAAAAGTCACCTTGTTTTTTTCGACTTAAAAAAGTCCCAGGAACTTTACCTTAAGTCATTCCAATAGTATGCCCACTTGTTTGTGCCATTCAAATTCCACTTTTTTTTCGTTACTGAATATCATAGTATACCATTTGGGTCCATATGACGTATGTTTGCAAGTTCATTGCATTCTCGCCAATTTATAGCGATATTTTAAAGCTGATTGTTTTTCATTTTCTTGTAAATTGATTTACCTGTTTCTTTAATTCATCTACGAATCATTTCCGTCGACATAGAAAGTCCTGACTTACTTTTAATGTGATTAACAATCATTAATTGTGTAAATGTCAGCTTCTGGATCCTTTTGCCATCTCGTTTTCTCGTCACACAAGATCTTCCAGATTATGTTTTGTTTTGAAGGAGTCATCCTTAGACTATACTTCATAGACAGACCACTTTGGACGATTCAATGCTGCTAAAATTTCTGCAACGGTCTTCCCTTTCCATTTCAGCTTTCCTACTTCAATTACCTCATCTAATTGAATATTTTTAGCTCGCGGCATCTTCACTAACTGATGCTATATTGAGGTATAATTAAATACTTCAGACATGTGACGTCATAACTTGGAAATTTGCATTTTTCCATGAACAGTTGTCTAAAAATCAAATAAAAAGAATATTGCCCAGTTAAACTGGTGGCATTGAGCTCACAGCCTACGCATATTAATTGCACATTACAGCCTTTTATTTTCAAGGGTTAATTCCGTTGGAAAAAAATTAGAAAGGGAAACAGCTCTCCCCTTTCCCCATTTCTATACTTAATCATTGAACCTCCTAAACTATCAAGGACATGCTTTATCATATAAAAAATCTATATCCAAAATTCAGAGCAAATCGGATAATTCTTAATAAAAACCCATTTAACATTTATATAATTTAAGAGGAGCTATCCCCCTCTTTTATACTTAACCATTAAGCTTCCAAAACTATTCAGAGATTTGAACGAAATCTGACAATTCTGCTTGAAAAACCCCTTTATATCAATTAAGGGGAGAGGCATTAGAACCCCCGTTCCCCCTGTTTGTACTTATTCAATGAACACCTAAAAACAGTCACGAAATTGCCTCATCAAAATGATCCTATATCTAAATTTTGAACGAAAACTCTTAATTCTGCATGAAAAACCCATTAAATCAATTAAGGGGTGGGGCATGAGTCCCCCATTCTCCCTCTTATATATATCGAATGAACTCCGAAAACTAATCAGGGAAGCGCCATATCAGGATATACCTATATACAAAATTTCAAGTGGATCCAATATTTTTATCATGAGTTATATCGTTACGCACGTACGAACGTACATACAGAACGGGCGGGCACATAAGCTCTCAGGCTATAGCCTGTGAGCTAAAAAGTGTCTAAACTTTTGCAATATGCAAATTTTACGTTTTTCAGTTAAATTAAATATTATCTTAGATTATAATCATTATTTTTACTCTACATTGTTTAAAATATATTTCAAAATAAATATAGCCATTTGTAAAACTCAGATGTTCGTATTTTTTATTTAAAGGTTAAAAAACACCAGTGTCTAAACTTTTGCTGAGCACTGTACGATACTGTCTTACATAATATAATGTACATTGCATTTACAGGGACACACAAAAGATTTTAAATAGTATATTCGTTCCGATATACTGTATATGTTTCCGATGATGGCTGATAGATGGATATAATGCACTTTAATTAAGATATATGCGTTTAAGTTTCACTAAATCTTTGTACATTATATGGTGTGTATAAATGTTATAGTTTATATACAGGGCTACCTAAAAGAGCTCGCCAACGTTACTGAGTATGAGCGTAAATTAATTAAAGTTGGTTCTTAAGAAAGGTATGCATTTTTGCGCTGAATTGCATTCAATTTACATAGAAATTTTTGCAGAATATAGATAAAATGATATACAGGGCCACGCAAAGAATTGGATACATGGAAGTCTATGAATGATTATTTATAACGATGTGATTTCAGAAGTTTTTGAGTTTAAAATAAATTTTAGCTTCTTACTGACGTGTAATTAAAGTGCAAGGTAAACTACAGGGCTGAAAAAAAGTTTTCAAGTATGTTTCAATTTATTAGTACAATTTACTGAAAAAGAAATTTTAAGCTTTTTCCTTGCTAAACTAAATTTTTTATATTATATAGTATGTATATCATCTGACAGAACAAATACAGGGCTGTTCAAAAGCATTGGAATATATATTTGGCTATATATCCTTATCTCCCTAATTAACGGAGTTTTGTTAAAGATTTCCTGGAGTGTTGGAAAGTGCTTCATAATCTATGCTTAACGCATGACTTTTGTTACTTTTTGTTGTTGTTTTAAGAATAATAAACATAATTTTCCACTTTGTCCATGTCTTTCCTTTATTGCTTTTTGTGCTGTCACTACTACGCCAAAGAAACATTTCCGACTCCGCATTACTATGCGATTTCCCATTGTCCAAATAGTCCAAGAGCCGACAGAATAAAAACCTATGTCATCGAGCACAAAAAAAAAACATTTATTTTATGGAAGAGTAGAGATAGTTGAATCTAATGATCCACGTTTACCGGAAGCGAAGTGATGCATAAGCCAAAAATTAATACTACTAGTGGTTTACTCGAAGGTTTATCATTGTGTTTTCCTTTTCCCAGTTTAACTGTGTTCATACCTATGCTTCTAGGACAAGTACAATGAGGAACTTACGAGTGAACCACTAGTGGTATGAATTTTTGGCTTATGCACCACTTCACTTTCGGCAGACATGAATCATTATTTCTACTCTTCCATAAAATAAAACTTTTTTTCTTGTACTCGATGACATAGGTTTTTGTGCCGTCGCACAGTGTGGTATTTCACTCGAAAAGCTGGCCAAAAGTCAAAATTTTCAATTTCGCATTTAGCTGATTGTTTTCTGGTTGGTATAAGAGGACTATCCTGTGCATATGATAACGGGTTCATTTTGTTCTGTAGACTCTCCAATTGTCTGGTATTTTGTTTGGAAATCATGGTTTTTGCATTTCTCATTTTATGCTTCTGATCTTTGCATCATTTTATCGAAAGTCTAAAAAACTATTTTAAGTCGAACTTCAGAAACATTTTACGGTTTTTAAAGACGAAGGTATATACTCTCTTTTACATAAAAATTTTTGTAAATACAGTACATGTTCTTTAGGATTTTCAAGTTTGAAACCATAGATTTTTTTGGGTTAAATATTTTAGATAAATTTAAAATTTTATTAGGGAGCTAAACTGAGTTCATCAAGAACTCTTGTGTTTTCATAATGTATAGACCTTCTAATTAAAAGATATGAAATAAAATTTGCCTTGATTTGCCCCCCATTTTTTTAATAAGTAAAACAAAATTTCATGAAAAAGTTTCTGAAAAGCAGTTTTTTTACTTTATTAAACTTTTAAAATTTATTAACTGTTTACATTCAATATATATTGTAGTTTTTTATCCCTACTGAATATCCTTTGGTGTACAGATGATAAATCTGCAAATTGAAGGAGAAAAATCCCTTTTTAAGTAGTTGGATGTTTCTTTTTCTTTTCTTTAAGTAAAACGTTTTTTGATCGTACATCCATAACGCGGACTTAATCATTTTTTGTAAATAATGTAACATTTTGGTTTTGTACCAAGAGTTTGTAATATGTGAATTATCTGTTATCTTTTTGAATAATATATTTTAGATCAACCATAAGGAATTGCGTTCTTTACTCACTAACGAGGTAAGAAAGTTTTATATTATTAAGAAGAAATTTACTAGACATACATACTATTTTTTTTATTCTATTGAATAAAAAAATCAGTAGAAATATCAAAAAAATATATGCGTGATGTAATAAAAGTATTGTGACACATAAAAATTAACGATTTAAAGTTTCTAAAAGAGAAACCTATCGAAATTTTGAAATGTTTATAAAATTAAATACATTTAATTACGTGTGAAAATAAAATCTTTCAAACATAGTTATAAACAAAAATGAGCTTCTTTGGGATTCACTGAACAATGTTTTTGTGAAAACAATGAGGAATGACTGAAAGTAACACTTTATTTTTCTAAAAGGATAGTAGAGAAACTCGGTCACCCAGCAAAATAGTTTAAAAATTGTATTTGCAGAAGTAAGAGACATAAAATGGAACAATTAAAATCTGAAATTAGCCAAGAACAATTACTGTTTAACTGAGCAAAAAATCTGCAGGGCATGTAGATGTTTCACAAATTAATAAAGACATTGCATTCAGGCAAACTAGGGCAGCAAAATATCGAAAAAAGTTTAATAATTTGTCGTAGACCGCAAACCTAAGTACATTGCAGTTATTACCAACTGAGGCTTTGGCCATGTTTGTTGTAGCAGATTTTACATACAATCTTTTTAATACCACCCGAACATTTAAAAAATATGTATGTTCTCTCTATATACATCTTCAGAGAGCTAAAGAACAATTTTATCAAAAAGATAACTTCATTACTGAAAACGTGACAGAAGTAAAACTTTAAAATATTTTAGATCACTTTACTTAAAGACTGTGTTAATACTTAGAAAATGTTTTCACAATAGCAAGTGAAGCAGAATTGATAAGTTTAGAACTCCTCTGCAAATGAGGTTGTGACAGATCTCTACAACAAATAATTAAACAAAAGTCTGAAAATCCCTTTGACTCAAACATGACACAAACATTTCAATGATTCAAACACTTTCAAAAACTCTTTAGCTTCTTTGAGATTAATAAGCAATAAATGGGTTTCAAAAGTATGGTGGCAGAACCCTGTATCTTCATATCCACGCTTTTACTTTCTCATACTAATAAGATTTATTCATGAAAAAATGACATGATCCAAGAGGAAGTAAAATACACTGAACAGCAAGCACAAAATTTAATAAATACAGAGATCCTCACAGCTTATGCTTTATTAAAAGTCCTATTCAGATTAGTGCTGACTAGTGTCGATGCTAAAGTTTGCAATGCTATTACTAGCAATCAATTCATCGAGACGATGCTATATTTGCAAACAATCATAAAAAAGATTTTAATAAGCTATAAAAATAATTAAAGATATTGATTCTCATTCTTTGAAATTCGATCTTTCAATATTCTATGTTAGAATCTGATTTTTGGAGTCAATTTTACATCTTTTTTGTAATTAAAAAGCTTCCAATAAAAAATGGTTAGCAAGAAGCAAAAATGAGAAAGACTATCAATAAAAGAAAAAAACTAATGCAAGATATGTTTTAAACTAAAATGCGATACTTGTACGCACTGCAAAAGCTGGTTTCGGAAATACCTCAAAAAAGTGTTTTCTCAAATCGAGAAACATCAGCTTGGATTACAAGAATTGAGATAAAATTTAAAAGCTATTTAAAAGCTATTCTAGACGTGCTATCTAGTAATTATAAAATAGATACTAAAAAATTTCAAGAAATTGCGAATCACATTTCTAACCTTTGTTTAAATCTTTACGGTTGGGACCCAGTGTCACATACACAAAATTTAGATTCACGAATCTACTGTTAAAGAACATGCATACCACCTAATTCGGCAGCTATCAGAGATGGCGGCTGAAGCCCGCAGCATGCATTTTCATTCATATAGTCAAAATTTTTCAAGAAAAGACTTGCTTATAGACTGCAATGAAAATGTACTTAATGGCTTACTTTTTTTGTTTCGATCTTTATTTAAGAGTTGTCATTGCCAGAATCTAGTTTTCGAGGGATTCTGAAGAGAAAGACGTGGAAGATTATGTTCGAAAGAATGGTGGATAGTAGGACACTAATTTGCGTAAATCGTTCGAAAAATGATTTGTTTCTAGCATAATAATATATTTTACGTTTACTTAAAGCATTTTATCTGCAATTGAACGCACAAAATAATTTAAATAATTTTGGCCAGGTTTTTCAGCAAAATACCACACTGTGCGTCGGCTCTTGAACTAACAAAGATGTACTCTATTTCTCTTAAAATTTTGAAACCACTATGCTGAACCACCTCGTTGACAGTATGTCTACCAAAGTTTCCTTCCACCATTTTAATTTTGCAACAGTTATTGCTATATTCATAAAAATCCTATCTACATATCGAAATGTAGCCATGCGCTACTAAATGAAGCTATCTACAGTGACACCTGGAGAAAGACAGCAGAATCAGCCTTCCTATCATGAAAACGGAAGGAGGTAGCAGGAAAAAAGGTATTCGCAAAATAGCAGAGCGTATTCGATTGCGTGGATATTAATGCGAATAATGGAATGGCTGAGAGGCACATTTGCTTTCTCATGCTTTCCTACACAGTGACGTTAAGAAACTCGAACAAAGAGAGAAATGATTATCTTTCGGACAAATGTGCATTGCACTTGACGGCGAGAAATTTAAACATATCAAATAAGTTTATATTATTAGAACTAATTGTAACGAAATGGCGAATGTTGTGAGTATATTTAACACTCATTAGGTCGTTGGTTCAATTAATACTACTAATAATACTTAAAAATTCTTTATATACAAATTATTTACACATTATTTACATTTCGAATAAAGAATACAGATCCAGCGAACACATGATAGGTCCGCTAAGATCGCCGAAAACCAAAACCAAGGCTAACTTATCATAATATAAAGGCTTGTCATTCACCAAGTTTCCTTTGACCGTAGTACAGGGGGCGCTGAACTGGATGATTTTCACGTTGGTAGCGCCATCTAATGTTAGAAACTGAAATGTTTTCCATTATTTCCTATGGGATTATTAGCAGTAGTATGCACCAGGTGGCGCTACATACGAGACAAAGTCATATAATAAGTTGGCAATTATAGGGACAATTTTAATAATAGATTTTCTCCTGAATGCGAGGCCTTGATATTATGATAAGGGGGCCTTGACCAAAACAATAACAAACGATATTCCAATGTTGCCAAAACGGCAAACCTAAGGTACAGTAGAATGCGCCAAGGAGACGCGCGGCATCCAAGGTTATGGTGAAGCCGTTACAAAAGAATACGCCATGGAGACGCGATATACAAGATTATGGTGAAGCCGTAACACTAATTGTTTTTTTTCTTTATAAGATTATTCTGTCACGTCATACTGCAGCAAATGATTTTCTCTATATTTAGATTCAAATAAATATAATAAACGATATTGAGAGCATCTCCATGGTTTTACGAAAAACTTTAGATTTTTCGGTGTCAAACAAATATTTAGGGATATGTTGTGAATAAGACTTGAAATTAGACTTGAATAAAAAATTAAAGAGAGAAATGGCATAGAATGTATTAATTTCATTATCTATCCAGTTTTACGTATATCAAAAGGACTTTTGCGAAATTTTCAATGATTGTTTAATTTTAATTGACAACATATATGACGTTTAGATAAATCCTCAAAATCTTTCAACAAAACAACATTTTACTGATTCGTTTTACAATATTGCAATTCCTATTTATTACACATGGGGTTTTGTTCTTTAAACTTACCTTTAATTAATATTTTCTGCATATTTTCATTTCATTTAAAAGAAACTTTATAGAATTTGGTGTTTTCTTAACTTGTTTTGGAGTGTGACAACAAACAACAATCTGTTTCTGTTTGTAAAAAAAATAATAGAGGTTTAATTTTTACTAAACATATCATTAAACAGTGTGGAGTAATGGCCTCAGTAATTAATAAGCAACGTTTAACAGACTCTTTATGTGTATTTTGCTTTGCGTTATATATGTTATATATAACTAGAAGATAGCCCGTAAAAATGACGTGCTTGCATTTTTAAAGGATAATAAAAAATTATAACAACTGTGGTCAATCATAGCCACTTTAGGCTGAAACAATTTTGATAAATACAGCAATTAAACTTGGAAAGGGAAAAATCTAATAAAAAATTAAAAAAAAAGAAAGAAAAAGAAAATTTCAACAGAAATCTGCATTTAAAACTATAGCAAAAATATCTGGTAGATGGGGGTGGGGATTATAATGAAATTTAAAACGCACCCGCGGTTTGCTTAAATAAAAAGTTTTAATTAAATAGGGTTTTTGAAATCGTGAAAAGATTTCAAAGCGAAGTAAAATGTAGTGACGTCATTTAGAGCTCCCACTGTAAATCTGATAACTGAGAACGCTCCATTACGACTATGGAACGGTTTCATTGGTCAGAAAATAGATTGCCTTTAAAATCGGAGGTAACTTTTCGCAATGTTCTTTATAGATTTGAAAATCGCGAGAGTCATTGAACGGCTGTAAAGAAAAAAAAATTAAAGCAACCCGAATATAAAAATTTTAACAATATTGCATTTAAAACGCACCTCCGCTTTCTTTTAATAAAAAAGTTTTAATTAAATACACACTGTAAAAAATTTGACTCATTTGCTACAACGTCACTCCACCGCTTTTATAGAAAACTGTTACTTTATTGTGTTATGTAGCATTCTCATTGGTCATAAAAGAGATATTCTATAAAAGCTGTGGAGTGACGCTCCAGCAAATGGATAAAATTTTTAACAGTGTACTTTTTGAAATAGTGGAAAGATTTCAAAGTGAAGTAGAATGTAGTGACGTCATTTAACAGCTCCCAATGTAAATCTGACCAATGAGAACGCCCATTACGACTATGAAACGTTTTCATTGGTGAATAAATTTCTTTTTCTCGTGGATAGGTTGACCCCGGAATTGTTATACACGGAGGGGTTTTATATATATAATTATGCTGGTCAAAATCAAATTACGTTCTTCATTAATTCTTGTCTGATAGATCCGAATTTTCGAGCGAAAATATTTCAAAATAGTATCAGTGATTCGAAAAAGTAATAAAAAAAAATATGTGTGGCACTCGGGGACTGCCGCGGTAAAGCTATTGAATAGCATTTTTTATCAACTTATGCAAAAATACCGCGTCAATGTCTGCTGAAGTCTATCGAAGGATACCGCGCCGAAGTCTGCCAAACTCAAACGTCGTTAGCCGGAGTGTTAGGATTTTTTCTCGTAACGGAATTCCTAGATTCCGTCGCCGCGCTCAAAGCCCGCAATAATAGCTATGCAATAGCTTAATAAATTACCAAACAAAATTTGGTCGCGCTACGAAAATTAGATCGCGAGTTATAAGCATTTTAAATTTTTCGACCCTCACGGTGGGGGGTCTCCTGTCACCAAAAATTAACACTGTATCATAAAAAATTACCAAACAAAATTTGGCCGCGCTACGAAAATTAGATCGCGAGTTATAAGCATTTAAAATTTTTTGACCCTCACCGTGGGGGGTCTCCTGTCACCAAAAATTAACACTGACTCATAATAAAATACCAAACAAAATTTGGCCGCGCTACGAAAATTAGATCGTGAGTTATAAGCATTTTAAGTTTTTCTACCTTCACCGTGGGGGTCTCCTGTAACCAAAAAATTAACACTGTCTCATAATAAATTACCAAACAAAATTTGGCCGAGCTACGAAAATTAGTCTCCTGTCACCAAAAATTAACAGTCTCATATTAAATTACCAAACAAAATTTGCCCGCGCTAGGAAAATTAGATCGTGAGTTATAAGCATTTAAAATTTTTCGACCCTCACCGTGGGGGGGGGTCTAATGTCCCCAAAAATTAACACTGTCTCATAATAAATTACCAAACAAAATTTGGCCGCGCTACGAAAATTAGATCTCGAGTTATAAGCCTTTTAAATTATTCTACCCTCACCGTGGGGGGGTCTCCTGTCAGCAAAAATTAACAGTCTGATATTAAATTACCAAACAAAATTTGGCAGCGCTGCGAAAATTAGATCGTGAGTTATAAGCATTTTAAATTTTTCGACCTTCACCGTGGGGGGGTGTAATGTCCCCAAAAATCAACACTGTCTCATAATAAATTACCAAACAAAATTTGGCCGCGCTACGAAAATTAGATCGCGAGTTATAAGCATGTTAAATTTTTCGACCCTCACCCTGGGGGATCTAATGTCCCCAAAAATTAACACTGTCTCATAATAAAATACCAAACAAAATTTGGTCGCTCTACGAAAATTAGATCGCGAGTTATAAGCATGTTAAATTTTTCGACCCTCACCCTGGGGGTCTAATGTCCCCAAAAATTAACACTGTCTCATAATAAATTACCAAACAAAATTTGGCCGCGCTACGAAAATTAGATCGCGAGTTATAAGCATTTTAAATTTTTCGACCCTCACCGTGGGGGTCTCCTGTCACCAAAAATTAACTGTCTCATATTAAATTACCAAACAAAATTTGGCCGCGCTACGAAAATTAGATCGCGAATTATAAGCATGTTAAATTATTCGACCCTCACCCTGGGGGATCTAATGTCCCCAAAAATTAACACTGTCTCATAATAAATTACCAAACAAAATTTGGCCGCGCTACGAAAATTAGATCGCGAGTTATAAGCATGTTAAATTTTTCGACCCTCACCCTGGGGGGTCTAATGTCCCCAAAAATTAACACTGTCTCATAATAAATTACCAAACAAAATTTGGTCGCGCTACGAAAATTAGATCGCGAGTTATAAGCATGTTAAATTTTTCGACCCTCACCCTGGGGGGTCTAATGTCCCCAAAAATTAACACTGTCTCATAATAAATTACCAAACAAAATTTGCCCGCGCTACGAAAACTAGATCGTGAGTTATAAGCATTTAAAATTTTTTGACCCTCACCGTGGGGGATCTCCTGTCACCAAAATTTAACTGTCTCATATTAAATTACCAAACAAAATTTGGCCGCGCTACGAAAACTAGATCGTGAGTTATAAGAATTTTAAATTTTTCGACCCTTACCGTGGGGGATCTCCTGTCATTAAAATTTAACTGTCTCATATTAAATTACCAAACAAAATTTGGCCGCGCTACGAAAATTAGATCTTGAGTTATAAGCATTTTAAATTTTTCGACCCTCACCGTGGGGGGTCTAATGTCCCCAAAAATTAACACTGTCTCATAATAAATTACCAAACAAAATTTGGCCGCGCTACGAAAATTAGATCGTGAGTTATAAGCATTTTTAATTTTTCGACCCTCACCGTGGGGGTTCTAATGTCCCCAAAAATTGACACTGCCTCATAATAAATTATCAAACAAAATTTGGTTGCGCTAAAAAAATTAGATCGCGAGTTATAAGCATTTAAAATTTTTTTACCCTCACCGTGGGGGGTCTCCTGTCACTAAAAATTAACAGTCTCATATTAAATTACCAAACAAAATTTGCCCGCGCTACGAAAATTATATCGTGAGTTATAAGCATTTAAAATTTTTCGACCCTCACCGTGGGGGGGTCTAATGTCCCAAAAATTAACACTGCCTCATAATAAATTACCAAACAAAATTTGGCCGCGCTACGAAAATTAGATCGCGAGTTATAAGCATTTTAAATTTTTCGACCCTCACCGTGGGGGGTCTCCTGTCACTAAAAATTAACAGTCTCATATTAAATTACCAAACAAAATTTGCCCGCGTTACGAAAATTATATCGTGAGTTATAAGCATTTAAAATTTTTTGACCCTCACCGTGGGGGATCTCCTGTCACCAAACTTTAACTGTCTCATATTAAATTACCAAACAAAATTTGGCCGCGCTACGAAAATTAGATCGTGAGTTATAAGCATTTTAAATTTTTCGACCCTCATCGTGGGGGATCTCCTGTCACCAAAATTTAATTGTCTCATAATAAATTACCAAACAAAATTTGGCCGCCCTACGAAAATTAGATCGCGAGTTATAAGCATTTTAAATTTTTCGACCCTCACCGTGGGGGTTCTAATGTCCCCAAAAATTGACACTGCCTCATAATAAATTATCAAACAAAATTTGGTTGCGCTAAAAAAATTAGATCGCGAGTTATAAGCATTTTAAATTTTTCGACCCTCACCGTGGGGGTCTCCTATCACCAAAAATTAACAGTCTCATATTAAATTACCAAACAAAATTTGGCCGCGCTACGAAAATTAGATCGCGAGTTATAAGCATTTTAAATTTTTCGACCGTTACCGTCGGGGTTCTAATGTCCCCAAAAATTAACGCTGCCTCATAATAAATTACCAAACAAAATTTGGCCGCGCGAAAAAAATTAGATCGCGAGTTATAAGCATTTAAAAATTTTCGACCCTCACCGTGGTGGGTCTCTTGTCACCAGAAATTAACACTGTCTTATAATAAATTACCAAACAATATTTTGCCAAGCTACCAAAATTAGATCGCGAGTTATAAGAATTATTAATTTTTCGACCCTCACAGTGGGGTGTCTTCTGTCACCAACAATTAACAATGTCTCATAATAAGTTACCAAACAAAATTTGGCCGCGCTACGAAAATTAGATCGCGACTTATGAGCATTTTAAATTTTTCGATTCTCACCGAGTGGGGTCTCCTGTCACCAAAAATTAACACTGTCTCATAATAAATTACCAAACAAAATTTGGCCGCGCTACGAAAATTAGATCGCGAGTTATAAGCATTTTAAATTTTTCGACCCTCACCGTGGGGTGTCTCTTGTCACCAGAAATTAACAATGTCTCATAATAAATTACCAAACAAAGTTTGGCCGAGCTACGAAAGTTAGATCGCGAGTTATAAGCATTTTAAATTTTTCGACCCTCACGGTGGGGGGTCTCCTGTCACCAAAATAAATAAGACCACCAAAATAAACACTGTCTCAAAATAAATTACCAAACAAAATTTGGCCGCGCTATGAAAATTAGATCATAAGAAACATAAGTTTGAGACTTGATATCCTAATATCTGAAATATATCACGTCAATGTCTGCCGAAGTCTACCGAAGTATACCGTCCCGAAGTTTTCCGAACGGAAACGACGTTAGCCGAGTGTTAGGTTTTTTCGTTACGGATGTGTTAGGATTTTACGCGTTACGGAATTTTTGGATTCGGTCACCGCGCTCAAAGCCCGCGATAAAAGCTATGCAATATCATGAGCTTAGTTTAAAAGTTATCATGCAGATTTAGGTACATCACTATCTTTAACATCTTCTACAATTGTTACAAATCTTCGCAAATAAATAATACTGATAAAATTATTTCGCAATGAAAACAGCTAAACAATGAGTCTCAAAATGAGGGTGGTGTTATATTCCAAATCATACAAATAAATTACTGATTCACAAAATAGATATTTACATAATTATAAATTTTAATGTTTCAACTCAGCAGTTATCTGAAGCTTCCGAAGTTCGAAATAAAGAGTTTCAAATATACCATTGTGTTTTCATATGAAGGAAGAAAGAAAATGATCGAAAAGCGTGTAACGAAGACTTAAAACACGAAAAGTTGTGCCAATAAAAAAAAAAAAAATCTTAATGTAAAAGAAACTGCCAACTGGCAAAACTGTATGCTGTACTCTTACTTTACTCTATTAAAATATAGTAAAAGGCATTTGAGATAGCAAAAGTTTTTCACATTTTTTTTCATAATATATTTTTTCATATGTTTATTATCTTAAATTTAAATAAAGCCCTTAATAAAACCTTCTTTATTATATTTTTAAAATATTCAGAATTTCAAAAATAACATCGATGTGTACATTCCTATTCTTAATAGTCAAAAAAATGTATCATATTTAAAGAACAATACAAACAGCAAAAAAATTAGCATTTCATATTCCTCATAAACTTTCTTTTTGTATTCTGTTTTAAATTGAAAGTAAGTTCAATGAGGTGAAAAAAATAAGAAAATTGAAGTCATTCAGATTTAAGACTTTGTAAAATCTTTTATTTAAAATCCCAGTTTATTTATACTGGGATATGAAAATATCCCAGTGTAAGCTTTGATGTTTTTCTTTTAATATGTCCGTGCGATAGTAGCGTTTACAAAGCATATTTTTTTAATGAAGTTTCGTGTTCATATATATATATATATATATATATAATATTTTTATATATTTTTAAAAGTTGATAAACGGTGTATTGCAATCAATAGGAAAGTTTTTCCTTCATTACCGGTTATAAAATTATAAAAATTTATTTTGATTCATAGATTTATAAAAAGAAATTCATTTTATACAAATAAAACATTCGTGAAAATTATTTTCATAAAAAACCCCATTAATTTCAAAAACTCGTAAAAGCCATTTAAAACATTATGCTCGAAAAATTGTAAAATTTTATTTTATATCAAAATCAATATTTACTTAATGTATAAATTTAAAGTTACGCATACATACAGACAAGCAATGCCGATTATTCGACTGTATTTAACATTTTTTTTTAAATTATTAACTAATTTGAGAGGCATTCAACACTTACCTTCTTTGTGGCATTTCAGATTACATATTGATTGATAAATTGAATAACCTAATATTTTACATCCAGTAAGAAATACAATTTACTAAAAATTTCACACAGTCTATTCAATAACTAATCTATAATTTTCAATACGGGAACAACATTGCTTTACACCTAATACCAATCATCATCAGTTACTTTCAACATTAAGTCAAAACGATATGAACGTTTAATAAATGTGTTAAATATGTTGTTCTTTTTAACAGTTTGCGACTTTTTTACTAGATTACTTCTAACAACATTATTATTATTACTAACCTTACTACTAGGGGCGATCAAATGAAAAGGTACGAAATGCCCTAACTGCCAAACCGGCTGAAATTTGAATATGCCGCTTTGGAATAAAGTAGTGAAACATCGAGAGACGCGATTGGAGTATCCAGCGTAGTTGTGAACAAGCGTAGGCGCTTGTGTATGAAGGGGGAGAGAAACAGACTCTCTGCTCTTTAATCATCGGATTTCGCAATGGGAAAGCCATTGTGGCCTCACAGGCACTGCGCCGCCAATTGGACGGAACTCACTTGCTGTCTGCTTCTCTCCCCTTTCATGCACAAGCACCTACGCATGTTCACAACTACGCTGGATACACCAATTGCATCTCTCGATGTCTCACTACTTCATTCCAAAGCGGCATATTGAAATTTCAACCGATTTGATAGTTACGGCGTTTCGTCCCTTTTCATTTGATCGGCCCTAGTATTTGCAATTTATATAATTTATTATGAGTTAAAGATTAACTATTGTGCGATTAAAAAATCTCCCTCCCCTTTTTGGCATGACAATAACAAGTAATTTTGATTTAGCAGATGAGAACAATATTTTCTAAATTACTACTAACAATTCTATTATTATCATTTATCTTATTTTCAATCCGGCAGTAGTCGCGTGTCGGTCTTTTTCATGTTCAGATTAATTATGTTTATTTAAATCACATCTTCTTACAAATACAGTGGAGAACTATCATGTAGTTTATGACTTTAAACGCTCCTGCAACCCCATACTAAAGTTTTCTAATCAAAGTTAAAAATGGTGGGAAAGGGTGCGCAATAATCTCAAAAATCAGTTCATTTTTTCCTTATTCCATAATTTCAAATCTTATGAATAAAATGTATAATTTATGTAAGCTCTAAATTTATAATTTCATTCTAGTGTAACATTCTAATATCTAGTGAAAAATGTCTCTATGTTTCATTTTCTATATGTCAGTGTGTGGGGGGGGGGGGAGGAAAAAAAATCGAGCCCGACAAATAACGTTCTGAAAAAAAGACACGGCTATTCTCTGTTTAACAATCTATTTAATTCAATTTTAGTTATAATAAAACTATAATGCAATTTAAAAATACACTCCTTTCCGTTATGACATAAGAAGACAGGTAATTTTATTTTTAAAAAAATGACGAAAGTTATTTTTTTAGATTACTAATTAATCCTTTCATTCCCATGGTAAAATACGTTCTAGAAAATCCGTAGTTCAAAGAATCTGAATTTACATCAGAAAAGTTCAATGATAAATTTCTCTTTATTTAATTATGGAATTTTTGCTATTACATAAAACAAGTATTTCTATTTTAATTTTCTGGTATGAATTCGAAATATCCGAATTAAATATAGGAATAAAATAAATAATGTCATGATGCCATTTGGACTCACTGGGAATGAAAGGGTTAACAATGCTATTATTATTATAAAACTTATTGTTAACAATTTATTTAATTCATTTCTAGTTATAATTTCACTGTTATGCGATTTAAAAGTCTCGCCCTTTCCATTATGATAGAAGAAAACAATTTTATTTTAGCAGATAGGTAAAGTTATTTTTCTAAATTACTATTAACAATACTATTATTATTATTAACCTTACTGTTAACAAATTATTTTATTCATTTTTAGTTACAATTTAACTATTATGCCCTCTTTCCATTATTTAGGGAAAAAAAAAACGATAATTTTATTTTAACAAATGCAAAAA
This sequence comes from Maratus speculifer, assembly GCA_964019185.1. Classification (NCBI taxonomy): domain Eukaryota; kingdom Metazoa; phylum Arthropoda; class Arachnida; order Araneae; family Salticidae; genus Maratus; species Maratus speculifer. The sequence goes on from CAXHSM010001592.1 coordinate 30,960, forward strand.
AAAAAAAAAAAAAAAAAGTTTTATATATTACAGTTAATAATGCTATTATTATTAACCTTTTTGTTAACAGTTTATTTAATTGATTTCTAATTGCAATTTAACTATTTTGAGATTAAAAATATCAAATTTTCCGTTATGATCAATGAACATATTTTACATTTTTAAATAGATTATTTTTTTTTAGGACGATGCCACATCATCGTATAAAAAACAGGCTAAAATCTATAGAAACCTTAAAGTAATCCTTCATGTATTTAAATATTTTTTAACGATTCCAATAAAATATTTCGAAGTATATTCCTTTTATCATAAATTCTCTATTTACTTTTTAAAATACTTAAATTTAATAAAATAAATTTGAAAATTGAAATATTGAAAAATAAATTACTACTATAAATAATAAAACAGATAGTTGAAATCATGAATAAATTAGAATATATTAAAAAATTGATTTATTTACTTTTAAAAAACTTACAATTGTCATTTATTATGGATTTTCTTTTGTCAAAATTTGATAATATGTAAAATTAATATAAGCAAAGGTATAAATAAATAAATAAACATATGTGTGCATTTTAATTTATGTAACATTAATTTTTTTTACAAAAAAGAAAAAAAAACCCCAAAGAGTTATAAAAGATTCGAAATTTAAGTTAAAGCATAAATTACGTCCAATAGTTTTTCCAGGAAGATTCTTCATGCATCCATTTTTCATATTCTTCCATGTCTTATTCAACGGTTAAGAGAAATAAATGGTCGTTCTCCTGTATTTTGCTAGACTTCGATTGATTTTATAACGGAGTACATATTTTTGCAGAAAGTTTGAAAGCATTTTACGGATAACAATTTTTCAATTTTTTTCATAGTGAATACTCCTTCCACGGTATATTTTAAAAGACATTGAAGTAGCTTTTTTTTGTTTGTTTGAAGAATAAGTCGTTAATATTTTCCTTTCTTGCAAGCGCGTTAAATGGAAAATGTACGATCTATAAACGAAAAAATATGTATTTTAATAGTTAATGAGATGTAAAAAGACCGAAATTCAATGTTGAAAAAAAAAAGAGTTTTAAAATGGCCTCATTAATCATTCTTCGTTTCAATTTCATGTTTTCTGGAAAGCATAATTTGTTTTAAGCTGATTAATTTTTGTGTAAAAATATTTTTCAATAATATAAGAACAATTTGCAAATGAAACATAATTTTATGGCTTTCGACTGATAATTTCTTTGCATGGTTTTCTCCTTTCCTTTCCATAATAGGGATGGCTGAACCATTCCGATTCCACTAATGGGATACTTTCCTTCTTACCCAAGGAATACTAAATAACAATGAAGCCTTAACAAATAATGAACTATGATTTCTATCATAATCTCGTTCAAGACATATTTCCAGCAATTTGACATGATTTTAATATTATGTTCTGCTTAAAGTGAATGTCTGTCATTTTGATTAGTAGATTTCAGCTTAGTCACAAAATGCTGCATTTTTTGGACATTCTAATCTTACGCTTTATCATCTTTTTCTTAATAATGCACATTAAAAGAAGAAATTTTTAAATAGATTTTAAAAAAGAGAAATATTACTTATTCTAGTGTATGTAGTAAAACCAAAAGTTTTCGTTAATTAATAAAATAATCCAATTTGAATGACAATTTGAATTAGTCAAATATTTACTTGCATAAATTTTCTTACGAATTACAAAAGTATTTAAAAGCTTTAAAACTTTCCGTCTCTTATTTATATATTTTACATTTCACATCTTAATCTTTAATTGCTTCAAAATAGTTAAAACTACTTTTTCAAGTATAAATGTATACTTTTAGTCAATTTCATTACACTGCGCATTGGATGAGATATAGAAACTATCCACATTTATGTATTAAATATTCAATAGTATTTTAAATAAATTACTATATTGGATGATATCTAAGAAATTACAGTCAAGTGAAATCCAACCCTTGCTGGATGAAAAACAGTTAGAATCTGTCGCGGCACAGCTGTACCTGTGATGAATTAATTGCTTCTCAAAAAAAAATGCAGAAATATTCGAATATTTGTTAATTTCAAATATATAACTATTTAACAAAAAAAAAATTATAAAAATTTCAAAACTTTAATGATTCTTATTTCTAAGAAAGCTTTGACAAAAACTATGCGTACTAATAGATAGTTTAGACTACTAGATTTAGGATATAATTTCCAAAAATTTCATAATGTTATTGGACAAGAACAAACAACCATGCCTCCAACATAGATTATAAAACACTTTCCAACGCAACCACAATATGACAATAAAAGTCCACTGTTTATTAAACTAAAATAAGATATTTAAATAAACAATTTGAAATACACAGTAAAAAATGAAACCTAAATTGGGTTGAAAGATTTCTGGGTACAGAATTGTTCCAATTTGGAAAGTTTAGTTTGTAGCACAAAATCGTATTAAAGTTCGTTTTAAGTCTGATCGTTTTAAGTCTGATTTTTAATGACATTAAAACAATTAAAATATCTTAGATAGTATATACATTATACTTCAGAAATTTTGATTAATTGAATGTTAATAAAGATCTGCTCTGTTTTGAACCATTTTGGGTTATCTATTTTGGGAACAATACTCTAGCATTTTGGAATCCTTACTGTACCATTTCAGGAAAATTACCTATACCCAGAAATCTTTCAACCCAATTTGGGTCTTCATTTTTTACTGTGTACGCGTAAAGAATTTGAAAATTGAATTTCTTATACAACACTCAATTTTTGATTTTTTTTCTTTTGTACAAATTTATTACATAGTGATTACGACCTACTCTGTAAAAAATGTCAGATGTTTCTGAATATATAAAAATGCACTGTAATCAGAAACGAAAATATACAGTAACCTCTTCTAATTCACCTAAGGTTTCGAAAACCGTTCTTTTACCTTTAAAAATCCCAGAAAGCTATTTGTTTTCGTAACTTAAAGAATTTATAAAAATTAATTTTTATTAGTTTTTTGGAAACTTTTCCAAGTAGCTTTTACGGTACAATAATCACTTTTCTCAAATAACCATATCACTTTTTCGGATGCTACCAATTCATAAAAAATATTTTGATAGTCAGAAAACATGTTTAATAGACAAACATACAATATTAACAGTATTAACATTAATATGAAAATTAACATTATTTTGCTACAATTGCATTCACAAAATCAGTTATGCACTTGAAAATGTTTACTTGAGAATTAATAGAGTTCTAAAAAGTGATATTTTGATTTGAGAAAAGTGATTATTTTACAGTAAAAGCTACATAGAAACGTTTCCGAAAAGGACGAACAGCTAATAAAAATTAATTTTTATAAAGTCTTCTTTAAATTTCGAAAAAAAATAGTTTTCTGGGATTTTTAAAGGTAAAGGAACGGTTTTTGAAACCTTAAGTGAGTTAGAAAAGGTCACTGTATATTTTTGTTTTGATTACGGTACATTTTTATATATTCAGAAACATCTGACATTTTTTTTTCAGTATAGGGTTACATACATATTATGTAACATATATACTACATATATACAGGTAGGGTTACATAAGAGGACCCCAGAAGCCAAGGGGTATAAGTGACAAAACTGAAAAAATTGAGTTAAGTGCACAGGATATCTGGAAATATGCTTTTTTTCATTTCAAGTAAAGAAATATAGGTCATTTTCTGATTATTTGGGGAGTTATAGAGGTAAACCACTTTTTTCGAAAAACAAACAATATTGTTTAATTATACATTTAAAGAAAATTGTACTCTATTTTTTTAACAGTTATTGAAATGAGAGTTAAAAGATTAGAATGCAACAAGCAGATGTTTCCTATTTCAATTTAGTCAATTGTTATTGACGTTCCAATTTAATATCAATTATCTTTAAACTCAATTTACTCCAAATCGACATTTTGTCGCTTGTACCCCTTGGCTTCTGGGCTCCTCATATATACTATGTAATACATACAGTGTTTCCTGTATGTATTACATAGCATGTTAAATATTAGTTTAGTAACAAATAACATAGTTGTAAATTTTAATTCAGTGATTTCTTGGAATAAACATAAATTTTGATGAAACATTTTGTGCTGTATTGGTAAAAATGTGCAGCAAATAATATGTGGTCAATAGAATTTATACACTCCAAGTAATATCTCTCTTTTCTAATAAAAGTAACTTACACTGTCGCCACCGTTGACAATGGTTTTTTTTTTTTTTTTTTTTTTTTTTTTTTTGACCTACACTGTAAAAAAAAAATTCAAGAGGTTATTAAAAATTCTTTAGTAAATTTGTATTCCACAGTATTTTTTAGTAACCATTACAAACTTTTTTTTTTTGCAAGTGAAACAAGCATTTCTTTTGTAAACTGAACAAAATAATTTTTTGTATAACTAACTTAAAAATTTTTAGTATGAGCCACCAAGAAAATTTTAGTAATAGCTCCAAAAATGTTTTTAATAACATTTACGTGCGCCCGAAGGACAGGAGCTGCATCCAAACTTCTGAAGCGATAGATTTTCGGAAAAACCGCAATAGATGGCAGCACCAAAAATGCTACCTGCTCTGACAGGATTTTCATAATCCCTTTAACGAGTACTCACACTACATAGATTCCGGACATATTTGACGGTGTCGAACCCGGGACCTCTTAGCCTGGAATCCGTTACTATAACCACTATGCTATCAAGGCCACAGCAAGTGAGTTTTAGTAATAGCTATTAAAAATGTAAAACTATTAACTCTATCCATTGCTAACTTTTTTCTAGTAATTCTTACAGATTTTCTAGTAACCGACTAAGATTACTAAAAATTTTTTAGTAATAACAAGGATCACTAAAGTTTTTTTAGTAGATCGACCCTTTTTTTTTACAGTGTAGGGTATTTCTTCAGTAATATTAAGGAAAATACTGCGCACAAAATAGGAAAATTATTCATATTATAAAGAAAGGATTGATAAATACGCTGATCCACACAGTTTTTAACTCGAAAAATTATTTTAAGACACATTTCATGTTAAAGTTGATAAAAATCGTTCCATTTTCTTGGAGCAAAAACAATACACAGGAATTTAAATATTTTTAGATCTCGGGGTGCAAACTGCATTTTTTTTCAATTTGCCTCATTTTTTGAAGAGTTATTTCTATTATAAATTGAAGTTTTTAGCATTTTGAGAGACCATTTTTACACATTTTTGAAATGGTAATAATTTTAAATTGTTGCCAAAAGATTAAGAATAATATTTCCTTGAGATTAGAAAAAAAATATTTACAGGCGACTACCGCAGAAACAAAAACACTTTCAAACGATAATTAAATAATTACAATTTTAAAAGCGGAAACATTAAAAATTATGCCATAAAACTTTTTTTTATATGTAAATCTTGAAAGATAGAGAAAAAAATAAAATAATGAATTGATTCAAATCTGTTAACCACTGTAAATGGAAAAATTATGTCATATTTTAAATAGCTTAACAAATGATGAATTATTGTGAAAATCCATGTAGAAATATGTTTGGATATCAAGAGAATACGATCGCCGCTTGCTAATGTAAATTTGCAAAATGTAAGCATTGACATTAGATGAATTGTAACGTCATATTAAGTCACGCCCCAATTTGGAGTAAAGTGATTTCAGTTTACTTTTACTATTAATTAAATAATTAATCGTAATTATAGATGAGGAAATTTTCAGGACTTAAAAATTGCACATTATTTATTCATATATATTTACTTCAACATAAAATAATAGCAAGCCAATTAAAAACAATCTATTAAAATATAATTTTTTGTCTGAATTTCAAAGTAATGGCTCTTAAGCCTCTAGACAAGACAATTATTATATATGTAAGCATAGGAATCTTATATTTAAAAGATTCAACATTTGAAGTAGGTGGTTTTTAAAAAGCTATTCGTTTATACATTATTACGATAATCGAAAAATCAAAATTAAAAAATTGAAGCATCAGACTATATTTTTAAAATTTATTTCACTGAGAAAATAGCCTATTTATTTAAAAACCAGTAAAACCATTGCATGATCTATAAAAGTTCAAAATCAATTTTTATTTTCAGATTCTTAATATTTATCGGTAATCCTTAATGACCATTCCACACGTGTGGTTCCTAAAAGTGCTTCCCTAGATGGAAATACTTCTGTACTGTTTTATTAATTTTTGTAAAGAAATTGAAAAAAATGTGTATAAAATTTGAAAGTCAAAAATGAAAAACAAAGTCTCTTTATCCCTCGTAAAATAGAGAACAGGCTAATGTGGTACAGCGAAAAGAATAAAGCTGAACTTTCATGCACATGTTATTTCAGGGCGAGGGAATATAAAAGACGTCTATATTTCCCTTATTAAAATAGCTGTTTCTGATTTTTGAAAACTGTAACCTCCATCATCAAGGGTGGGGAAATTTTCAAAAATCTTACCAGCCAAGGATTTATTTTACCAGCCTGCAAGATCACGCACGCAGTTGAAATAGTTATGACAAAATCGCACACGAAATTACTAATGCATTTTCGTAATTGATTTTTTCCTATAAAATTTAAGAAACATATGCAACAGAGGTAAACTTAATATAAGATAGAACTTAGTACCATATTTACATTGTAATAATTTGGAAAGTTAAAATATCTAGATTGAAAAAGTGTCTCTGATAACGTCTCTATTGCCTACAGTTTTTCAAAAGCTAAACTCGCCTTGCCAGAAAATCCATTCGCCACTGGCGAGCAAAATGATGTATTTCCCCACCTCTGGTCATCATCATTCTTTATTAATAATAACTACAAATAGTGAGAATATGAATAATTAAATTTTCTAGGCATGTTTCTGGTTTATAATGTGTTTTCATAGTATCCGTGATGCAAATATTAATGATTTTAAAGAAAGAAATTTTTATAATAGAATTTTACATTTAAAACATCTAACAACAAAAAATGCTCAAAATAGTGCAAAGCATATCTTTGTAATATTACCCACGGGGGCAGTGTTGCACGATTCTGCTATAAAAAAGAGATAAATGTTCAATGGTATACCAGGAGAGGTATAATTCGTGAAGAAAATCCAGTATTCGTATGTACATATATTCTGATACAGAATGTAACGTAACGTAAATTCATGAATATATGGATAATTCAGGTAACATCCCCTAATATTACTTCTCTTGCGTGGCACATAATGCATCGTAATCAGAGTATAAATTCGCATCTCATCAATAACCACTTAGTACTTAATTCAATATGAATCATCGGGTGCTTATTACTAACTAGTGTATTCAATAGGGGTTTCCCAGGTAATAAAATATGAAACCCTTTTTTGTTTGATACGAAACATTTTTTCTACCGATATGCTATTTGCTTCTGGCAACAATTAAAGTGTCGTAGCTAAAAAATAACGTTCCTTTACATAAGCCAGTCATAGAATGAAACAGATCTCTCATCGTAAATCGTGCAAAAAAATGTTAACACCTCCAATTAAGGTATCTGCCTACGTGCGGAGCACTTTTTTTTTTTTCAAAAGGACAGTTTTGAAAAAATATAATAATTTTTAGTTCTATTGTATTACAGAATGATAAGAAAACACAAAATTCTTGCAATATATTTTTAATATTTTAAAAAATTGGGATTTTTTACTGTTTTTTTAGCAAAATTTCATGTTTACGCCAGACAGCGTACACTCAATTCAAATAAATATTATTCAATTTCCTTAATTCTGCACACTTCTATTTTACGTATCTATGCATTGGACTAGGAGTTTTACAATAACTTAAAAATAACCGAAATTTTCAAAATATGTAAAAAAATACATTTTTTTTAGTAAAAATTACCATATTTTTATATTCGAATGCCTACAAAATAATTAAAATATGACATGTAGCTTAGATCCTAGTTCAAAGCATAGTGCGTGATATGGAAAGCATTCTTACAAAATTTCACTGAAATATCTTTAAAACTTTTTAAGAAGTGAAGTTTATCGCACATAGAAATAACGAAAAAATTTATTTTCCAGAAATCACATTTAAAGTTTTTTTAGGTAAAAAATTACGCTATTTAATTATTGCGTTTAAAATACCCCACATTTATATTCTAGCCCTTTCCTAACTTTATTTTTAACTTCTTAGTACCTCTTTTTGTTTCCCTGGTAAGTTTTGCTGTGTATAGAAAGTGACGATTTGAATTTTTTTCCTAGGAAAATATCATGCTTATGCAAGATAGCGTACACTAAATACAGATAATATATTTCAATTTTTTATGCTGACAACTTCTATTACACTTATTTGTGTACTGAACTAGGAGTTTTACAATATCTTCAAAAATAACCGAAAAATTTCAAAATATATAAAAAATACTTTTATTAAAAGTAAAAAGTACCATTTTTTCATATTTGAGTGCCTATAAAATAAATAAATTATGATATATAGCTTAGATCCTACTTCAGAGCATAGTGAGTGATATTGAAAGCATACTTTCCAAATTTCACTGAAATAACTTTAGAACTTTTTATGTAATGAACCTTATGGAACATAGAAATAACGAAAAATTTCACAAAAATGGACATTTTGATGTTTATTAAAATTGACATAACCCTTCTTCTAATAATATTAGGAATAAAATTAAAACAGATTTAGAATTTTAAATAATTGCTCTTTCATATAAAACAATAAAACAAAATTCGAAGATTTTTACCAAAACAGTCAATTTGATGTAGGCAGATACCTTAACTCTACAAAAAATTGTCATACAATAAATTTACTGGTTCTAAACAATTGAAAATAAAGTCTACATTTAAATTATGTGTATAAAATTTGCTGGAAGGGTCAGCTACATACCAAAACAAAATAAAACTTTATTTTTTCATTAGCTAAACCGGTTTTGACAACATAAATAAATTCTAGGCCTGTTAATTAGCTTAAATATTAATACGTATGGAATTATGGAGATTAGTTCATAGGAATAAATTATTTTAAAACGGATTTACTTTAGGAGTTGTATTCATACTGAACTTGGTACTCGAAGGTTCTTCAAAAGATTCACAGATTGACTAAGTCACTTTTATTATCATATCGTTTTTTTTTTTCAATTCACTTCTTTTTCTTGTTATTTCACTCTCTTAGTATGCATTGCCTGTTGTTATATAGCGTAAAATACTCTTCAATATTCATTTTCTAAATAGAATGGTATCGTGATATCAATGGATATATATATATATATTGATGTATCTCATGATATATATCCGATATTTATTTTCAAACTATAATGAACATTGATAATTTAGACATTTTCATAGATTTAATATCAATTTTTTAAATACAGTAAATTCTGTGTATGACGTTAATCAGTATAACTCGGAAAAATTTTAAGACCTTGCGACTCGATAGACACAGAGTAATATTTGTTTAAGGCGGAATATTGTCTAATACCGAAATTTTAGTTCCGATCATTTTTTATCAATTACAGAGTTTACTATTACGTATAGTATTTCTATATTTTCAGTCAAAGCAAGTGTAAGTGATTTTTTTAATTCTTGTTTTTGTCATTCAGTAGATAAGAACCTTTGCTTCGGATGGCCGTTTTTCATCTTGAACGCCCTCTCGATAAAGAAATCATTTTCAAGTTTTACATTTGAAGTTTTTTTTAAAGTAAAATATTGGAATAATAAATATTTGCATAAAACAGCTATTGAAAGAAAAGCTATCTAATTTTATTTACTGCTTAAGAGAGTTGTAAGAAAAGTTATTTACTGTTTAATTAGAAACTTTTCTGGTTTTGGATTTCTTTAGTTTACTTACGAAGCGATTTAGATATACTCAAATATTTTAATAACAACAAAGTATTTTGAATACCATTTTACTTACATATTATTGGATTTTTTTCCGTAGAAATATTCTCAGACCATCTATATTTATTTTGTTGACTATTTCCCCTTTTAATCCGTAAAAATTTAAAAGAACATAATTTTACTATACAAAGCACATTTTTCTTTTAGAAATTGTGTCTGTTTACAATTAGTTTATTTTCAATTTGTTACATACGAGGGAAAAAATACTTTAAAATGTTATTTTGCTATGTTTTCATGCAAAATGGAATATGTTTTATTTAGTAATTCACATTATATTTTGAAATATTTATCATTATTTAAAAGTTGATCTTTTTTGAAGATATCGAATACAGATCAAAATATCGAAATACAAGAAATAGTTTAATCATTTTCAGCAAATACATCAAATATAAGTATATTTTTTTACATTTTCTTTCATTTTGTCGAAAGTGTTAAGTTAATTTCGTGTTTATGCTACCAATTAAGTTTTGCTCTGTAAAATTTTATTTCAATGTGATCATCACAGTTCCTTTCATCAAACAACAGCCAAACGCAAGCATGTATGTAAAAACAAAATTGTTCGCTTAATGAGATTTAAAAAACAATAGTTGCAGCAATTTTCTCCCAAATGTTTAAAATACGGAAATAATCTTAAATGAAAATAAAAATATGATAATGCCAAGTGACAAAAATTATTTTATATGATAACACTTTAGCAAAAGCGGGACAGAAAATTATAGGTAGATTAATACACAAAAAATGAGAGGGCAAAAATCCCCCCTCCCCAAAAAAGAACCCCACACGTTTTTTTTCTTTTAATTTAAAAGGAAGACTGTTAACATAACGTAAGAAACCATTTTTATCAAAAACGTACAAGTCAGTTTAAGTTACATGTTTAAACGTCATTGATACAAAGAGACTGTTATCAATATCAGAATCTCTCTCTCTCTCTCTCTCTATATATATATATATATATATATGTATAGTTATATATATATATATATATATATAATTTGCATAGCACCAGAACCTAGAAAAGATTCGGGTTAAAATAAGATACTGAAATAAGTTGTATGCTTTATTTACACTGTAAGACTCAGAGTTAAATAATATAGAGATTTTAAGTGAGGAACTGTAATCTCAGCTCAGTATCCAGAGTGATACATATATTCAAATTATGCTTTTCTGCATGTCATAGAAGTTTTTTTAACCATCATTTTTTAAGCATGCTTAAAAACTACTTGGGAGAAAAAAAAAGAAATTTTGCATTTGCATAAATCAAGACATAATAAATATAAACCCATAAAAAAATTGTAGGTTGATATTCTTTTTGTTTTTTTAATATAAATTTCATAATTCATATAATTTTTTTAATTTAAAAATTCAGTATTTTTCTGTTAAGGCTTTTTAGTACTATAACTGCATATTTTTTTCACAATATGATTGTAATTTCAAGTGACAATAATAAAAATATGGAAATATAAAATAACATTACAAGCTTTAGAGCTTAAACGTTCATAACTCAAAAACTTATTATCCAGATGACATGAAATTTCCTTTTCAAAGCATAATATGAACCGACGATTTAAAATACCTTGTCGAAATAAGGTGTCACCATTGAAAAAGAAACCCTAAGTTTGGGCTCCCTAAACAAACTTTATTTACATCATTTAAAAAAAAAGACCTAATTTGCAATCGTATGTTGCTAGAAAATATTCCTACGAATATTTGTTGCAGAATTAGTAGTTGGTGTTTATTTATTTATTTTTTTCACGAGTGTACATTAAATAGCGATAATTTCAATTTATCGTTTTTAAACTTGTAAGCATCGCATATTTACAATTTTTACAGCTTTGTGTAGAAGAAAAAAAAAACAGTTTTAATTGCGATTTTTTTGGAAAACTTCATCACTATTTATTTCCCAGGTATTAATATTTTTGTGGTTTTTAATACAGTTTTTGTAATACTGGCAACCGAAGTATTCCTTCCCTGTAGTAGTAAAATGGGAAAATGACTAGAAAATAATCGATTACAACATCTTTCTTTTGCTACTTTGTCATTAAATCTAACAGAGTAGGTGCTATTTTGAAAAACTATAAATAAATGATTTCTGATGAAACTTGGAGGCATTATTACAAACTATATTTAATTTAATATTCATATTAATGGTACAAATTGAACTCATATGAATCATTAGATGTGTGACATTTTTTGTGCGTAAGAATATTTTCAGCTGCGTTTGAAATTTTCTGACGTCATTACGCCCTCATTCGAGACTAACGAGAAAGGCAGGCTAGCGCGGTTCATTCCATGTATCTTTTTTTACGGACCGCTAGAATGACGTAATGCTCGAATACACCAATGCGGATGCACGAATAGAGCATTACGTTATTCTAGTGGTCTGTAAAAAAAGATACATGGAATGCTCCGCGGAAGTCTGCCTATTTCGTTTGCCTCGCCCACATTTTTGCAAATGCTGTTTAAGACTGGATCCAAATAAGGAATTCTTCAGCGGACGCAACCCGTAAGACATGGTGACGTCACCACAACGTCGTTGTGAAGTCACATTGTGACTTTGTGACCATCGATTGTCGATGTGACGTCACGTGACGGCGATGTGAAGTCACAGTGACTACAATGTGAAGTCGTTATGGCCGTTTTAGAGCTTTTTTGTAACGTCACATTGTGACCACTTTGTGACGTCACAATGTGACCAATTTGTGAAAAGTGTGTCATTTGTGACTACTGTGACATTAACATTGTGACGAGCTGTGAAAAGTTTTTTAGAAAGTCACATCTTAGTCACAATGTGACGTCACTGAGTGGTGACATTTTCGTCACAGATGTGATGTGACCAAAGTGACTCACAGTTACGTCATTGTGACATCACTGTGACCCTGCATGCTATGAGGGAAATGACGTCATTTTATATAAAACAAAAGCGAACACTTTACATCTTAAAACTACACTGGTGTCCAAAATTTAAGCATAATAAATAATTAAGTAATTATTTTTAAGTAATGAAAGAAATATGAATCGGAATGTGCTGAAACTCCAGGTGTGTAAACAAAGTAGTACGCGTCACATATTTTCGCGAAGCGTTTTCCCCGAAATCGAACAGGGGACCGTCAACAAATTGAAAAAGAACGAAGATCTTTTGGATAACCCTGTCAAAACTAATGTAGCAAAAGCGTTCAAACTGCACATTATGATTAATTGGCTTATTGTAATGTACTGTCTTAATTTTTACAAGGATAGCATGTATACTCGTAGAGAAATTAAGGTTTTTATAAAAACAGTCCTAGGTTTTTTGCTTATAATTTGCAGAGTTCTTATTATAAAATAATGTTCTTTTCTGAAAATATGACACACATCATTGTATACTATACCCTGTCATCAGAATTTAAAAATAATAAAAATTGTATGAAAAATCAGTATGTTTAGTAAATAATTTTTCATTGCGCATGCGTCAACGATATCAAAATGTCATTTGCATATTGTGTTAGCTAAATGTATAGAGCAACTTCTGTAAAAGTTTTAAAAACATAGCTTGAAAATTCTGAAAATGGGAGCCTATAGAATCAACTCAAAATCCGTTATTCCTAAAGGAAGCAAAAAAATCAGGGGTTTTACCTAAATATAGTTGTACGTGCAATATTGTGCAGGCACTAAACAATGGAATATGGATACAGCCCCTCATCTTTTTGCTTCATTTAGGGAATAAAGGATTTTGATCTCATTCTATCAACGATAATTTTCAGAATTCTTAAGCTATGTTTTTGAGACTTTCACAAAAATTGCTCTATACATTTAACTAACATAATATGCAAATGAAATTTTAATAGCGTTCACGCATGCGCAGTAAAAAATTATTTAGTAAACCTGCTCATTTGTCATACAATTTTTATTATTTTTTAATTCTGATGACAGGGTATTGTGTACAATGATGCTTGTCATTTTTTCAATAAAGAATACTATTTTATATTAAGAACTCTGCAAATTATAAGCAAAAAACTTAGGACTGTTTTTATAAAAACCTTAATTTCTCTACGAGTATACATACTATCCTTGTAAACATTATCGCAGTACATTACAATAAGACAATTAATCATAATGTGCAGTTTGAACGCTTTTGCTACATTAGTTTTGACAGGGTTATCCAAAAGATCTTCGTTCTTTTTCAATTTGTTGACGGTCCCCTGTTCGATTTCGGGAAAAATTCTTCGCGAAAATATGTGATGCGTACTATTTTGTTTACACACCTGGAGTTTCAGCACATTCCGATTCATATTTCTTTCATTACTTAAAAATAATTACTTAATTACCAATTATGCTTAAATTTTGGACACCAGTGTAGAATAAATTTATTAGTCCAGCAGCTTTGAAAGTATGTAGAGATGGAAATGCCTCCCTCTAAAAAATAACGTAATGTAGTGTAACGTAAAGTGCAGTGACATTTATGTTAAAATAAAATTTCTTTGAGAGTGAGAATAATACATAAAAATGATTTTCTAAAAATGTTTTTGTAGGTTTAGTAATACATTAATGAAACACTTCTTCCCTTCCCTCTGCCGCAACCGGGTATATCCGTTCACTAGGCTGCAGGTTTCACTGCAGTTAAAGCTTAATTTAAATTAATATAATTCTCCAAATATAATCCAATTTTAAGAAATTAAATTATGATCGATACTTTCATGCCTTATAAGCATATACGTAGGAAGAAAATTATACCATGATAGAAAATCCCTCTTTTATTAACATTTAAAATAATTTTGCCGTTTTACTCGTCGGTCAGGGGATTAATCATTTTCTTTCGTCGAAATTGTTGCAGGTTTCACCGCGTAATATTTTTTTCCTATTCGTGGACGACACTAAATACTGAAAAATCAGAATGTCTGCTTACAGCTTGTTTTTTATTTTTTACGCTTTACATAAATTTTTTGATCCTGCAGTAATAACAGTAAAATGTATTTTCATAAAAAAAATAATAAATATTGATTCAAACAAAGTTTTGAAATTCATCAAAATTGTAGTTAAAGTTTTGCCACCTACTGTGTTACTCACGTACACATTTTTACTTAATAATAAATTTTGTATCTATATTATTAAGACCAAACGTATCTCTGCGTAACGCATACGTCATTTTGCGCATGGCAACACTTTCAAATTTTAAATGAATTTCGGTATTGCAATTTTTGCTACTAAAAGTTTTTAAACTTCTTAACTTCGCATATTTTCAATTTATACACCATCGTGTAGGAAAAAAATTACTTTTAAATGAAATTTGTTTGAAAGCTGTATTTTAATTTGTTTTTGAAAAATTCATTTTTTTGTAGCTTTTAGTACCACTTTTCTAATCGTGGAAACAAGAGTACTATTTAACCATTTCTATTTAAAACAAAGGGAAAAAAAGGGAAAAAATTGAGTGCTCTATCTTTATGTTGCCATTTTCTCATTAAAAGGGAAAAAATAGAAAGTTAAATATCTACTGTTATAAAACTCAGTCAATTTTGACTTCATTTACAAAATTTGATTTACACGTAAAAGAATATCAACAGTTTAATATCTATTTCAACTAATAGCACTGAGAGTTCAAGTTCTGTATCAAAATCATCAAATTAAAATGCCAATTTTGTTTAAACGTGAATACAGATGTGAAATGTACATTTGTAAATTCTGATATGGTGAAAATGATGGCGGGTTTAGATTTCACGGGAAAAAAAATTCTATGATTGAGTCAAAGTTGAATAAATTTTGCTTTTTATCATTTTGGAGTACTAGCATGAGAACCTTAATTGATAACTTTATCATAATAACATATCTTTATTATTTTTTAATGCTTACATATACGATTAAAGTTTAATTTTAACAATTTCTGCAACTGCGTTTTATAGAAATAGTATTTTGATAATTTAACGATAAATATCGTTTGTTTAAGAGTTAGACGTAGCAATATAAAATGCATTTTTTTTACTATAACTAATTTTGTAGGTTTGTTATAAGTTAACGAAACAGTTCCTTTTTCAACATTTTCTTTCGTCAAAATTTGACGGGTTCTACCTTGTAACATTGAAGAAAGAATGTAACCTTTGAATTGCAACGAAAGAGCCATCATAATAAGAAACATATTATAACCGATTCATTTCTATAATCAATTTAACTTAAAATTTATTCCACATTTTGTTAATCCTTCGGATAAATAAAGGACCAAATTTGGAAATTCGGAAATTTAAGTCAAAAGATTCTGTTTGAAATTACTGGTGTCCAAATCCAAGGTGTTGGAGCACGTATATTTTTCTGCTTGTCGTTAAGGAATAAAACTATTCGTAATACAGATTTAATCTATACAACAGTTTGTAGTTTTCCAGTTAAAACATAAGTAGAAATTATTTTGAACCAAACTTCTGTTATTCCGCTATTTTAACAAACAATTATCGTTAATATCATACAGTATATACAAATTTTCTTATATGATGTTATTGGAGTTACCAAATAGAATAAAATTGGAAGTAGGTAACCGAACTAATTCTTATTGCAATTAAAAAAAAATTAAGGATTTTTACTTAATTTCATGTATTTAAGGCGTATAAAGTAAAAATTAAAAGTTATTTACCACATTCTAAATATATTTTTAAATATTGTTTTGTACAAATAGAAATTTATTTAAACGTGGAATTGTGCAAAACCATAACAATACAAAAGTCATAAAATACAGAAAATATATGAATTGCTAGCAATACTTCTTTCACGAAATATACTTATGGATATATGAACCTCAATTTACTATAGATACCTATTTCTTATGTGTACTGTATTTGTTTCTTTATTTTACTTGTTGCGGAAAATAAATTTCTGAATATTCAGTTTGTGAAAATATGAATACATACAAATATAAAGGTCTGTGAGTAAAACACTAAGGAAAAAATATACACGTTGTTATCGATACCACAGATAGATTGTGATTTCTATCGAAAATAAGTAAAATAACCGTAAAATATCTTAAACTTAGACATTTTTTGAGAGAATTTTGATTTATTTGTTTACAGTTTTGAAATATTATTAAAATAAAAACATGTAGTGAATAGATTTTTACTTTTCTCTCGGTAAAAACTTTTTGCCGCATAAAATTTATTTTGCGTAAAATGTACAAACATATAAAAAAAGTCGAATTATACAGATTTTCATATTTAATGATATTAAAAAAATAAAATTCCAATTGAATGTCCAATACACGTCCAACAAGTTAATAATAGTTAATTAAGAATATATAGAGACGAAGACACGTAAGTTTACACTTTATGTTATGAAGCTAAGCTACCAAATTATGCAGCTAAGAATTAAAAAAATTTTAAATCTCAAATGAAATTGTTATACATAATAAACAGTTCAATACAAATATACAATAATGGTAACTATAATATAATTATTTAAATCCTTCAAAATAACAGAATTCATCAATTCTCTAAAGGAAGTGGACAAACTTTAGAGACACATCTCCTAACTATACCTGCTGCTGTTTTAATCTCTAATACTCTAACTTTTTTATCAGATCCATATATTACTTTAATGACACGACCTAATGCCCATTTGCCAGGAGGTAAATTGTCCTCCTTTAGGATAACCATACACCCTTCTTTTAGGTTGTCCTTCTCAATATACCACCTATTCCGTTGCTGTAAATTAACTAAATATTCAGTGTTCCATTTTTTCCATTAAATTTGGGTCATTTTTGTTAATTTTTGCCAATGTGATAATTTATTATCATTAATTTTTGTCAAATTCGGTTCAGGAATTGAAGTTATGGGTCGACCTACCAAAAAATGGGCAGGGGTCAAGACTTCAATTTCATTTGGATCTGATGACAAAGGTACTAAGGGACGAGATTTAGAACCCCTTCGATTTCGGTGATTAATGTCCAAAATTCTTCGAGCGTGACTCGAGAATTGCCCAAAGTTCTTTTGAGGTGATATTTAAAGGATTTCACCCCAGCCTCCCATAATCCACCAAAATTGGGTGCATGAGGAGGGAAGAATTTCCAATCGACAGCCTCGGAAGCCAAAAAAATTTTACAAAGCTTCATCGGGTTTGCATACAAGAGCATGTAATTTCTTTAACTCTTTATTTGTACCTACAAAAGTAGTCCCATTATCCGACATTATGGTTGAGCTTTTACCTCTTCTAGCGAAAAATCGTTTCAGTGTGGCAATAAATGATTCAGATTTTAAATCTGTCACTATATCTAAATGGATTGCCTTTGTGGCAAGACAAACAAAAATCGCGACGTAAATTTTATTATATATCCCCTTTCTCTGATATTTATACTTAATCATAAAGGGTCCACAAAAGTCAACAGAACATTTTTGAAATAGCGGGCTAGGATTTACTCGTTCAGCTGGCAAATTTCCCATAATTTGATTTGCCCCTATTGGTTTGTTTTTAAAACACGTTACACATTTGTGAACTATTTTACGAGCCAAAGATCGCCCATTTATTGCCCAATATTTTTGCCGGACATGATGTAACAATGATTGTGGCCCTAAATGGAAAAATTTGGAATGAAAATATTTAAAAAACATTTCACTTATTTTATGATCATGTGGTAACACTATAGGGTGTTTTCTCTCATAGGTCAGACTAGAATTGTCTAAACGACCTCCAACTCTAATTAAATTATCGGAATGTATATAAGGATTTAGAAATTTTAATTTACTATTACCTGAAAGGCTCCTCTGGTTTTTCAAATGCTTAAGCTCTTCAGAGAAAGCTGAATACTGTACATGTTTAATCAGGAAAAATTCTCCAAATTTCAATTTACTTGCAGATAAGGCACCACAGTTTTTTTTTCTTACCCTTTCGACAATTATTTAGAAATCTAAAAATATAACTAGTAATACGAATTAATTTCAAAAAATTATTAGTTAAGGAGAATAAACAATTATAAAAACCATTTTCAGTTCTAAGTGAAAAGTTACTGTTAATTTCAGTCCTAAATTCGGACTCATAGTCAGTGTTGTTTTCCAGTTTTACTGGATAATCTTCTGCATATTGAATTCTGTCCCGAAGAAAATTTGGTCCACTAAACCAAAATTTTCAGTTAGTCAGTTCTTTAGCATCTAGACCTCGAGATAGGACGTCAGCAGGATTATTTTCCGATGATACGTGTTGCCACTGATAAGAGTCCGTGAGGTCTTGTATAGCAGCCACTCTATTACTCACAAATGTTTTCAATTGGTGGGGAGATTTTCTAATCCATGCTAGTGATATTGTGGAATCACTCCAGAGAAGAACAGTTTCTACTGGAAGGTCAAGTGACGGTACAACTTTACGCATTAATTTTGCTAAGAGAAGACATGAGCAAAGTTCAAGACGAGGGATTGTCACTGTTTTTAAGGGGGATACTCTAGACTTGCTACAGAGTAAATGTGCATCAGGAGAACCTTCAGTTGGTATATACTGGATGTATATGGCGGCTTCATATGCCAAAGAAGAGGCATCTGCGAAGCCATGTACGACTATGCGCTCTTCACGAAAAACAAATCTAGGAATTTTTAAATTTTCTTATTCTGAAAGAGTGGAAACAAAATCACTCCATTCTTTCGCTATGGAATCTGGTAATGGCTCATTCCAATCTATCTTAGCTAGCCAGGTATTCTGCATGAAGATCTTAGCTCTTGTTACTACAGGGCCAATTAATCCGAGTGGATCGAAGATTTTTGAAATCAAAGAGAGAACATCTCGTTTACTATAAAATTCCTTGTTATGAATCTTTAATTTATTCAGAAAACAGTCACTTAAAGGTTCCCAGAGAACACCCAAAGTTTTTACTGAACTACAATCTGTTTGATCATCGAAATTATATTCGGTGGCAGCCATAGTATTAGGTTCAAGTAATTCTCGGTGGTTTGCACACCATTTGTGCAATTTCATATTTCCACGCTTCAAAAGTTCAATCAATTGGGACTTTAAAATTTTCGCCTTTTCGAGAGTCGATTCCCCGGACAAAAGGTCGTCTACATAAAAATATTTTAAAACGACTGACGACGCTAGAGGTAAATTTGGTTGCTCATCAAGAGCTAATTGTTTAAGAGCACGAGTTGCTAAATAAGGAGCATTAGATGTCCCATACGTAACTGTATTAAGCTTATAAGTATTCACTGGCGCGTTAATACTGTCCTTCCACAAGATTCTAAGGAAGTCTCGTTGGGATGGGTCAATTAATACCATTCTATACATTTTTCCTACATCCGCTGTGAATGCATATCGATGTTTTCGGAAACGTATCATAATTAAGAATAATTCTTGTTGAGGAATTTTTCCTTTTAAAAGAATGTCATTCAATGACAAAGCAGATGTCGTTGGCGTTGAAGCGTTAAAAACGACTCGCAAGCGTGTTGTACTTTTTTCTGGCCTGTAGACCCCATGATGTGGTATATAATAAAGGTTCTTTACGCGTTTTGATTCTTCTACAAATTCCATATGTTTTAAATTTTTGTATTCTTCCATAAATTCCGAATAGAGAGGTTGTAAGTTCGAATCCCTATCTAATCGGTGCCAAACTTGATCGAGCCTTTTTTCGGCTAGTTTTTTGGATTCTCCTAAGAGTGTAGCATCCTCCATAGGCATGCTAACAACATACTGACCATTAGAAGTTCGATAATGAGTTGTTTCAAAATGATTTTCGCAAAATATCTCTTCATTACTAAGTGGAGAACTAGAATCATTAATATTTTCGATTTCCTAAAATTTTCTTAAGGATTCGTCTATTTTTTCATTGGTTAATAAACCACAATATTGGGAATCATCTGAGGAATTATTCACGACACCGCTAGCAACATATCCGAACACTGTTTCTTGAAATAGCAAATTTTGAGATGAGCTGCGAATTTTACCAGATTTTAATAAATCGAAGAAACATTGCGCGCCGACCAACAGCTCTATCCTCCCAGGGATATAAAATTCAGCATCTGCTAACGAAATATTTTTAGGAATATCAGCAATATCTATACGAATAGGTGTAAGTGGGGTTATTTCTGTAATTTTTGGCACTACAAGAAATTCCAGTTCCCTTGTGAAATCTCTATTTTTATTTGAAATCACAGTTTTAATTTTATAATTTAATGTTGTGGTTGTGTTATTCAAACCCGATATTGGAGCAAAAACCTTTGATTTCTTTATGCCCAATTTCTTTGCAAATTCAAGCGACACACAATTTATTTGGCTACAAGAATCTAAGAGAGTTCTTGCCTGGATAAAATTCCCTTCATTTGTTTTTATGTCAATAACTGCAGTTGACAAGATAACAGTTTTATTTGAAGCGAATAAGCAATTAGAAAGATTTTGTGAGACTGAAGGCGTCGGACTTGATTCTGGGCGACGTACTGTCTGATCAACACCTGGTTTTTGGAATTGTGTTTCATTACTGGAACCGATTTCTTTATCTCTATGTAATAAAGTGTTGTGAGGGGATTTGCAATGTTTACATAAATGTTTCGAAACACAGTTAGCTGCTAAATGTGATTTGTTAAAGCATATGAGACAAAGTTTATTTTTTTTAACGATAGCAAATCTTTCACCAAAATTCATATTTAAGAATTTATTGCATTTATATAGGGGATGAAATGAGTCACAAATAATACACTGTTTTTCAGAACTTGTATTTACTAAAAGGGATTTTGATTTTATTTCACTAGAAATTTTTGGTCTAGCTAAATTGCTTCTATTTATGCTTTCGAGAGATTGGCTTCTTTTTTCTAAAAAGTCCATTAAATTGTCAAAACTAGGAACTTCAGATGTGTTTATTGACAATTCAAATTGTTTTTTCGTTTCCTTATTTAGTTTTTCTAAAATTATAGTTGTAAACAAAATGTCAGAGAGGTTATTTCTCTCAAATCCTAAATTATTTAGAGCCCTGTTATTTTTGTTTATAACATCTAATAAACGCCTTAATTCTTTAGATGATTCATGTGTAATTTTTCCAAAATCTAACACAGCCTTTAAATGTATATTAACCACAATTCTTTTGTTCTCAAATCTATTTTCTAACGCTTTAAACAACGAATCAAATGTATCATCTGGAGTTTCTAATAATTTAGCCTCATTTCGTAGTGCGGAATGCAAATAATGTAATTTTTGAACATCAGTCAATTCTTCATTATTCGTAACAATATTATTAAACTCTATTTTAAACATGATCCAGTCTTCATATTTTCCACTAAATAGCGGAAGAGGTATATCAGGAAGTTTTATTTTACTGTTACTTATCTTTAATTCTGATTTTTTAGTTTCTAATTTATTAGAATATAATAATTGATTGAAACTTACCTCTAGCTGTTCTACTCGCTCTTCCATTTCGACCAATGAAGCATCAATTTCCGATAAATCCTGATCTTCAGGTGCTGTTGTATAATAATCGCGACTGAGTACATCGATGTTTGTAGACAGTTTTTGAAGATTCTTGATTTTCGTTTCAATTTGAATTCTAGACAATTCATCGGTTTTTTCATTTACAGAATTTTCTAATCTTGTTAACTGGGCATTTAAAGAGCCTCTAGTCTTATTCAAGCTAATTAACGAAGCCATTTTAATTCAAATAGTACAAGGAGAACAAGTTCGAATTAAAAACGAAAGTCCTACCGTCGAGCGGACCAATGTAACGAACTGTCGAATGATGCGAGTATATTTAAAACACTCATTAGGTCGCTGGTTCGATTAATACTACTAATTACTTAAAAATTCTTTATATACAAATTATTTACACATTATTTACATTTCGAATAAAGAATACAGATCTAGCGAAACACACGATAGGTCCGCTAAGATCGCCGAAACCAAAACAATAAAAAACGATATTCCAAAGTTGCTAAAACGACAAACCTAAAGTACAATAGAATGCGCCAAGCAGACGCGCGGCATCCAAGGTTATGGTGAAGCCGTTACAAAAGAATGCGCCATGGAGACGCGACATACAAGATTGTGGTGAAGCCGTAACAACATACCCAAAAAATTTTTTTTATGAAAAATTACTTTAACACGTTCGCTGCCGCTTACGTGAAGATGTGATGATAGTTAATGCAGTACTGTAGAAGTGGGTTTTTCCCAGAAGCCGATTTACTTTTTATAACAAAGAATCAGTGACAGATTTTCCCGCGCCAGCCTGTGACTGGCTATTGGATATCACCCCACATCACGCACTAGCGAGGGAGTAACCCCTTAACGTTGTCGCCATATCACGCGCTTTCACGTGAGCGGCAGGGAACGTGTTAAAAATATTTTTTAAATATTTATTCAAAATCTTTTTGTGGGTATCGGTATTTTTAGTATCTAACATATTTAGTTATTTTTTGTCGGATTAAACAAGCTGTAAATCGCACGTCAAGCGAAGAAAATGAAGTATTTTTGTACTGTAACTAGTTTCATAAATATTCAGATCTTGGTACAATAGCTTAAACAAAAATTTATGATGACAAAATTTATTGCAGTTATATTAAAATCAGTGATATGGAAGTAATGTGTTTCCAACTTAAATATGACGTCGTCATCATGGCAAGTTAGAATCATAATCTATCATGGTATACCGTTGAATTAGTTAACGAATGATGGAATTTTGCAGAATGAAGAAATATCTTTACAACATCTTTTTAAATTCAAATTTGATTTTCGTAAAATTTGAAATGACTCGACAACATTTAACATTGATTCTATTTCTTATATTTTAAACAGTTCGGTTAAATAATGAAGACGAACTAACAAAATGACGACAATAGAAGATACTTATTTATGAAATTACGAATGCCCCTAAAAAATTTTGAAATTCAAAATTGTATTAAACCATCCTTTAAGTTTCTTAAATATGTGACGAAAAGTACGGTTAAACTAGTAAAGTTAACTTTTATCATAAATCGAAAATATATCTTTTCATATTTTTAAACGGAAATAACAAGATTATTGAAATCTATTTATTTCATTTTATTATATTATATTATAATTGCCTTTCCAGATTTGTATTCAAGGCGTAATTTCATGTATATAAAATAAAGCACCACACTTCTGGCATTTCTCGTGACAAACGGCTGAACAATAAAATTATTTAAATTTTGATGAAGAACAGCCTGCGAACACATTTTAATCGAGTTGCGTTTTGTAAATTACCTTGAATTCATCTCCGGTTGCAACTGAATTTGTCGGGCATGGAGTTTCAAGAATTTAAATGCAAATGAATTTGCTTGTATTCTTATGAAGTGAATGCATAATTTTCTCATTACTAACTCTGCGAAGAATCGGGAAAATTTTATTTTATTTTACTTTTGAAATTCAAGTGATTTGAATTATAAATAGGCAGATTTCTAAATGTATATAATTACTTAGTTCATTTTCCTAGTTTGGTTCCACTTTCGAAAAATATTTTCTCTCATTCACGTTTATGAACTCACATTTTAAATAAAAATCTACCGCAAGATTTTTTTTTTTTTTTTGGCAAAACTAGTAAAGTAGAATAAAAAAATAATTTTAATTTCCTTACGGTATTGAAAATTATTAAATTATTTTTAACGTAGATTCAATACCACTTATGCAAATTTTCACTTATGTTTTTACCAGTACAATCTTGGTGTTTACGTATTAACGCCACCGCAGTTATCTTTTAGATTCCTTGTTGCCTTATTTTTTGCTGATTTTAGATGTGTGATGTCTGATGTCTGATTTTAGTGTTTTAGTACTTTTTTAGTGTTTTTTACTGCCTTTTAGTACTTTTTCATTTTATTTTATTTTATTTTTTGCCCTTTTTTTTGCGCCACTATTTTTGCGCACGAGCGAGCAACAAGATTGCTCTTTATTGGCGCATTAGTGCAAGTTCTGCTGCGGTGGCGTTAATACGTAAGTCTTTTATTATCAATCTATAACTTTTGTTTTTTTTAGTATGTTTAAAATTTTGAGCGTAATAATAATATTTTGTGTTATTTTGTTCAGAAATAAACACTTCCCTATTCATGTGTATAAATGAAATTATATTACTATTTAGTGAAATTATGTTAACAGTTTATACCTAGTTCTACAACTATATATAGCTGTAGATTTGTAGTAGACTATACATAGTTGTAGACTATATATAGTTGTAGACTATATGTTATAGTTGTAGACTATTGTATATTTGTAGACTATATATAGTTGTAGATAGTTGTCATCAATATATTGATGACAAAATGCTTATGGAAATATTAGGGGAAAATGTTTAGAAATTTACAGGTAATAGAGTTATACCATTTGAACTGTTCAGGACAATGTGACAAATGGATGATTAATAATTACCGGCATATTAATCATTACAGTAAATTATAAATTGAGATGCCATGAATTGGGATTTTGCTATAATTTAATACATATGTCTCCGACGGTTTATTAATTTCGGCCATGAATTTTTTAAAAATAAGATGTTATAATAATTAATAAGATTATATGTAATGAGATCTAATGGCATACAAAAATGTATAATAAAATATGTTGCAACTATATGTGCAAGTAAATAATGAAATTAATTATACAATGAGATCTAACTCCGAAAATTAGAATGCCTTAAATGACATAGTAATAATAGTATCATGGTAATAGTGGTAATAGCATGAAAATAATAGCATTATGAAATTTAGCTGTCGTATTTTACTACTAAATTTTAGTTTTTCTGTGCTGCAAATTTAATAATAAACTGTTTTTATTTATATATACATGTATTATTTGAAATCTATATATATATATATATATATGTATTATATGTATGTGTATATATGTATTATACGTAACATTTTAATATTTCATTAATGCTATGAATTCCAATACATATTTTGAGTTATCGGAATTCAAAATACGAAGTTCTTTCCCAATCAAATTTTAATTTAATATAGTAATAGAGTTTTTTTTAAATTCATATTTAAGGTTTCTCACTAAAAGTAAAACCGGAAATAGTACAGCATCACGCCTGAGTCTGTCTGACTGCCACAGCCATTTTAATCGTAAACTATGAAATGTGGAAAGTTCAAATTAGGAGATTTAATAAAGACTGATGACCCACAAATTTGCAATTTTCTAAACATTTACAAATATATTTAAGTATAATGCTGAAGGGTTAATCGAGTGACTTAAAAAGAATATATGTTTTCTTTGTCTATCGTGTGAGTTCCAAAATACATTTATTTTAACTAATAATAACACATTGCTCAGTGGTGCACAAAACAGGAATTTTAATATACATTTGTACATATTAAAATAAAATAAAACTTTCAACGTTTCGCGCCGTGTTCTGCGGGCGTCTTCAGGAAAAAAAATGGTAATGGAAGGACTACGTTTGCATCTTGATCGAGAGATAATATTTTTTTTTTTCCAAAATAAAATCTAAATCAATTAAAAATTTTTAAAAATGTTGCCATTTACACGTGAGTAAAAATTAAAATATTGCAAGGAAATAAAAATTTTAAGATTTTATGATGTTATACCATATTTTTGGTATATTGTAGGATAAATTATCATTACATGGTTTATTTTCTCGTGCTATGATTTGGATGGATTCTCTTATTTTACCTTAAACTGGGTTATTGCATGGATCTAATCATGGATTAAAATCTTAAAATTTTTATTTCCTTGCAATATTTTAATTTTTACTCACATGTAAATGGCAACATTTTTAAAAATTTTTAATTCATTGAGATTTTAATTTAGTAAAAAAAAAAAAAAAAAAAAAAAAAAAAAAAAAAAAAATTTATATTTCGATTAAGATGCAAACGTAGTCCTTCCATTACCATTTTTTTCCTGAAGACGCCCGCAGAAGACGGCGCGAAACGTTGAAAGTTTTATTTTATTTTAATATGTGCAAATGTATATTAAAATTCCTGTTTTGTGCACCACTGAGCAATGTGTTATTATTAGTTAAATTTTATGGTGCAACTGTCCTATATATATTTACATTTATTTTAATTAAAATATAAGTTCAGATATATTGTCGAAAATATCATGCAAAAATATGTTCCCCCCCCCCTCTCTTCTATTTCCAAATTCATTGAATGGTAGATGTTAATATAATTCGTGCAGGAAAACTATAGCGATTATCATAGGTTGCATAGTTTTGAAGAAAAGGGCATTTTTCTGTTACATATAAATTTCTATTTTTAGGCATTTAGCAAAGGTGTTGAAAGGCACTGAAGGTACGTATCTTATGTTCAAAGCATAACCATACAAATTCTACAAAATAAACCAAATGAATAAATTGTTAGCAATACGTCTTTCACGAAATATACTTAGGGATATCGAAACCTGAATTTATTATATATGCATACTTATGTTATGTGCACAGCATTTGTTTCTTTATTTCATGTATAAAGAAAAATAAAATTCTGTATCTATTGTTTGGTGAAAATAAATAAATACATAAATATAAAGGTCCGTCGATTAAAACATGAAGGAAAAATATATATGTTGTTATCGATACCGCAAAAAGCGATTTCTATCGAAAATAAGTAAAATAAATTTGAAATATCTGAAACAGGGACATTTTATGGATGAATTTTCTAACAATATTGGATCAATATTGGCTACATCTTGGAGCAATATTGGTACATTGGCGCAATACTGACATGAAATATTGCTCCCATATTGGGGTGTTTACATTTTGTTCTTATTTAGTCAATATTTGCAGCCAATATTATGCCAATATTCGGATGTCATTGGAAATATTGCTAGTAAAATTCCAATATTAGTTAAATATTATGGATTTATTGGAAATATTTCCAATGTAACGCCAACATTTGTACAATATTGCGAAATCATTGGAAATATTTCCAATGTAACGCTAACATTTGTACAATATTGGGAATTCATTAGAAATATTTCCAATGAAATACCAATATTTAACCAATATAATAATTGGCGTTTTATTGGAAACTAGAAGATAGCCCGTCAAAATGACGTGTTTTCATTTTGAAAGGATGATGAAAAATTACAACAAATGTGGTCAATCATAGCCACTTTAGGCTGAAACAATTTTGATAAATACAGCGATTAAACTTGGAAAGGAAAAAATCTAACAAAAAAAAAAAAAAAAAAAAAAAGAAAAAGAAAGAAAGAGAAGAAGAAAGAAAATTTCAACAGAAATCTGCATTTAAAACTATAGCAAAACTATCTGGTAGATGGGGGTGGGGATTATAATGAAATTTAAAACGCATCCGCGGTTTGCTTAAATAAAAAGTTTTAATTAAATAGTGTTTTTGAAATCGTGAAAACATTTCAAAGTGAAGTAAAATGTAGTGACATCATTTACAGCTCTCACTGTAAATCTGACCATTGAGAACGCTCCATTATGACTATGGAACGGTTTCATTGGTCAGAAAATAGATTGCCTTTAAAATCGGAGGTAACTTTTCACAATGTTTTTTATAGATTTGAAATTCTCAAGAGTCGTTCACGACTGTAAAGACAAAAAAATTAAAGTAACCCGAATATAAACATTTTAATAATATTGCATTTAAAACGCACCTTTGCTTTCCTTTAATAAAAAGTTTTAATTAAATATACACTGTAAAAAATTTGACTCATTTGCTACAGCGTCACTCCACCGCTTTTGTAGAAAACGGTTACTTTACTGTGTTATGGAGCATTCTCATTGGTCATAAAAGAGATATTCTATAAAAGCGGTGGAGTGCCGCTGCAGCAAATGGGTCAAATTTTTAACAGTGTACTTTTTGAAATCGTGGAAAGATTTCAAAGCGAAGTAAAATATAGTGACGTCATTGAACAGCTCCCACTGCAAATCTGACCAATGAGAACGCTCCATTATGACTATGAAACTTTTTCATTGGTGAATGAGTTTCTTTTTCTCGTGGATAGGTTGATCCCGGAATTGTTATACACAGAGGGGTTTTATATATATAATATTTCCAATAAATGAAATATTGGCGCAATGTTGGACCAATTTTTGTTTGCTACTAGAGGTATTTGTTTACGTTTTTGAATTGTTACGTAAAGTAAAAACATGTATTCTGCAATAAAACATGTATTTCTGTAATACGCTAAATAAAATTAAAATTTGCTCAGCAAAAAATTGTTCCCTTGACAAAATAAAACTCTCTTGAATACATTTTTTTATTTTATGTAAAATTTCGAAAACGTAAACATATAAATAGAAAATTTGATCAAAAATGTCTTTGTTTCAGATATTTCAAATTTATTTTACTCCCTTTCGATAGAAATCGCAGAAAGAGGATCTTTGTGGTATGGATAACAACATGCATATTTTTACTTTGTGTTTTTATTGGCGTACTTTTATATTTATGTATTTACATATTTTCACAAACTATATGTTCAGAATGTTACTTTCCTTTATACATAAAATAAAGAAACAATTAATGTGCACATAAATATTTGTATATATAATAAATTCAGGTTTGGATAACTCTAAGTATATTTCGTGAATGTCATATTGCTTCCAATTCATATATTTGTTCTATTTTGTAGATTTTGTATGGTTATGCTTTAGAACATACGATACGTACCTCCAGCGCCCATCAACACCTTTGCTAAATGCCTAAAAATTGAAATTTATATGTAACAGAAAAATGCACCTTTCCAGCAATTTCAATTTGCTTGTAAAAAAGTACCTGAAGAAAAAACAGGTTGTTTTGTCCCTTCATTAAGCTGATGAAGAAATTCCTTTAAAAGAAAAAAGTATTTCATTTAAAATTAACAGCATTGTAGTTCTCCATTGTATTCCATTGAGAAAATATTTTATAAGAGCGGCAAAAAAAAACTGGCATGCGATTGTTGCTGGGTTAAAGCATACCGTGTAATGCTTACGAAAAATCAATTTCAAATGTTGTGATTATGCATAATAAGTATTTAATTAAAAAAAAAAGGATTTTATGATAATCAACGCCTACATGATTTAAAAATATCTTGTAAAACGAAAAATCACTTAAAAGGTAAAGTATTTTTTTCCCGGAAAAAATATTCAAATATCTATCCAAAATTTTATTCAGTAAATCGTTATAATTAATATAGTTAATATATATGGTAAATCCGTCTGATATTAAATAAGTTGTAAATCGTGCGTCAAACTTAGAAAATGAAGTGTTTTTGCATTATAAATAGTTTCATAAATATTCAGGTCTTGGTACAATAGCTTAAGGAAAAAAGCACGATTACAAATTTTATTACTTATATTAAATTTAGCAAAATGGAAATATTGTAACTCCATTTTAAATAGGATGCCATCACCAATGCAATTTATAATCCTCTAGTGGCAAACCAATACTGGTCCAACGTTGCGCCAATATTTCATCTTTTGGAAATATTGCCAATAAAACTTTAATATTGCTCCAATATTTTGATGTTTACATTTCGCCCTTATTTAGCCAATATTTGCAGCCAATATTATGCCAATATTGGGGTTTCATCGGAAATATTGCCAATAAAAGGCCAATATTGTACAAATGTTGGCATTTCACAGGAAATATTTCCAATGAGATTTCAATATTTAACCAATATTGGCGTTTTATTGGCAATATTTCCTATGAAACCCCAATATTGGCATAATATTGGCTGGAGATATTGGCTAAATATAGGCAAAATGTAACCATCCCAATAATGGAGCAATATTTCTTGCCAATATTGTGCCAACGTGCCAATATTGCTCCAAGATGTAACCAATATTGATCTAGTATTGGTCTAATATTGTTTGGCTATTGGAGTCATTACCTATCATGGGATACCATTTAATTAATTACGTATGATGAAATTAAACAGAATGAAGAACACTTTTTATAACATCTTTTTAAATTTAGATTCGATTTTCATTAAAATTTAAATGACTCGACAAAATACAGCATTGATTCTGTATAAAGTGAGATACATTTAATACGAAAATGTTTAACATGAAAATCGGTTACCAGGAAAGGATATTGCGGTCTGAACACTATAATGTGCAACTTAATTATTTTTTTCCTTATCAAATGAAACAAAAATTGTTTAACACGAAAACAAATCGGTTCGGTCTTTAGTGGCAACATTACTACAAGTGGCTGTGGAATTTATTTATGGAATTGAATTTACCTGGGCCTCCATGGCCGAATGGTTAAGACGCCGCTCTGCTAACCTGGAGGTTGTGGATTCGATTCCTGCTGTCTCCATTGCACACACACTTTGTGTGAGCTCCTAGTTGTATTTCTCTTGTTTTGAAAATTTCATTGTGTTATCTCGTCCTTGTATAATGACGATGACTTATAAGCAGGCTTTCATGTCAAGCACACAAGTCGGATGTATGTTATTCAAATAAATTGAATTTACTTCAGAAATGCATAAAATGATTAAAAGTATGCGGAATTATTTAGATATGCATTCGAATTGAGTGGTGAATAAAACAATGGATAATGTCGAACAATTTGTGGACAATATGGTGCTGAAAAATTCGTTTCAAAAATATATCTGACACTCTCCCTACCCCCAAAAGAACCTAATAATGATGTTTATCCTAATAAATACAATCTACTAGTAGTTTAACACTTTCCGATGTGCAGTCCCTAAAAATGTTATTTTATTTTAATTTTCCTAGCACCAAGAACATTTAATTAAAATTTCCCTTTTATGACCTACACTGTAAAAAAAAAAATTCAAGAGGTTACTAAAAATTTTTTAGTAAATTTGTATTCCACTGAATTTTTTAGTAACCATTACAACCTTTTTTTTTGCAAGTGAAACAAACATTTCTTTTGTAAATTTATCAAATGATTTTTTTGTATAACTAACTCAAAACTTTGTAGTATGAGCCACGAAGCAAATTTTTGGTAATAGCTCCAAAATTATTTTTAGTAACCGGTACGTGTGCCCTAAGGGCAGGAGCTCCCTTCGAGCTGCATCCAAGGAATAAAAAGATAGACTTTTGAAACGGAAGATTTTCGGAAAAGCCGCAATAGATGGCAGCACCAAACATTGCTACTTGCTCTATTTTGACATGTTTCTAAAGGGGAAGGCAAGTTCAGAGATCATTACCTATGGTAAGTGCTACGACAGGATTTTCATAATCCCATTATTTAACAAGTACATACATTGCATACATTCGGTGCATATTTAGTGGCGGCCAGCAACAAACCCGGGTACTTTCAACCTGGAGTTCGGTGTTATGACCACTAGGCTATCACGGCCACACCAAGTGAGGTTTAGTAATAGCTATTAAAAATGTAAAACTATTAACTCTATTCGTTGCTAACTTTTTTCTAGTAATTCTTACAAGGATCACTACATTTTTTTAGTAGATCGACCCCCCTTTTTTTACAGTGTACCAGAAAAAAAAACAAGTTCTTATTTTCTATTAAATTCATACATTAATTTCGGCGAAATTTTATTATTTCAAAAAGATTTAGGCCGCGCCGGAAAGGGTTAACAGGAAATCGAATTGATATTTGACGACATGAAAAATATGGGTGAGTTTTGATTTTTCTATGAATCTTTTAATAAGCAATTATTTTAACGTGAAAAATAAATTAGGTACTTCAAGGTTATCCCGTCGACCAAAAAATTATCGCGAAACTAGAAGATTAAATGCCAATAATGGAGGATCGTGAATGTCACATTCAATGACATTAAATGCGATTCACGTGTTTAAAATGTCATTAAGTGATTTTTATTTCGACTTTATATTAATATTTTTATTAATATTCTACTAATTTTTTGGTTTTTTCGTTATATAAAATAAAAAATATGTCAATATGTATAATTTGGCTATTAGTTTGGTGATTTGTATAATTTGGCGAAATTGGTCGACGGGATAACATAGAAGTATCAAAAATTATGTCCTCTTAGTTTCATGCTAAACATATTTTACTGTATTTTTTTTAAAACCGTTTTGTTAAATGAATATACAAGTGCAGACGGACAGACCAGATGACGACAATAGGAGCTACTTATTTACATAATAACAAATACACCTAAAAATAATTTGAAATTTAAAATTTAATTAAACCATCTTTTGCCACCAGTTTGCTAACTTATATGACGAAAAGATGTTTTTAACTAGCAAAATTTAATCACAAATAGGGAATACAATTTCATATCTTTAAACAACAATAACAATTTTATTTAAACCTTATTATTTTATTACATTATGTTATATTAAAATAGTTTTTCCAGATGATAAATTCAAAGCGTAATTTCGTGCATCTAAAATAAAGCAGCACATTTCTGAATTTCTTTGAGACATAAGGCTGAACAATAAAATTATTTAAATTTTATGAAAGACAGCCTGTTGAACATATTTTAATCGAGTTGCGTTTTGCGAATTGCATTGAATTTGGTTGCCACTGAATTTATCGAGCATGAAACTTGAAGAATTTAAACGGAAATTAATCTACATTTATTCTTATGAATTGAATGCATAATTTACTCATTAAAAACTCAGCGGAGAATCTGGAAATTTTTATTTCAGTTTGTTTTCGAAAGTCAAGTGATTTGAAATATAAACAAGTAAGGAAAGTTATACGTTAAGCATACATTATGAAGCACTTTTCAACGCTTCATGAAATCTTTAACAAAACTTCGTTATTTAGGGAAATAAGGGTGTGAAGCCAAATATAGCCAAATACGTATTCCAGTACTATTGAACAACCCTGTATTTGATCTGTCAACTAATATATATAATATATAATGGAATAATTTAGTTTAGCAAGAAAATTCCTAGTAGCTTGAAATTTCTCTTTCAGCAAATTATTTTAATAGATGGAACCATACTTGAATACTTTGTTCAGCCTTGTAGTTTACCTGGTTGGTACCTTTATTACACATCAGTATTAAGCAAAAAATTTATTTTAACCTAAAACACTCTTAAAACAACTGAAATCATATTCTCATAAATTATCATTCATACGCGTCCATGTACCCAATTCTTTGCGTGTCCCTGTATATCATTTTGTCTATATTCTACAAACATTTCTAAGTAAAATTAGTGCAGTTCAGCGTAAAAATGCATAACTTATTTAAGAACCACCTTTAAGTAATTTACGCTCATATTCAGTAACACTGGTGAGCTCTTTTGGGTAGCCCTGTATATTAACTATAGCATTTATACACACCATATAATGTGAAACTTATACGCGCATATCATAATTAAAATGCATTTCATCCATCCATCGGCCATCATCGGATACATATACAGTACTTCGGAAAGTATGTACTATTTGAAATATTTTGTGTGTCCCTGTAAATGCTACGTACTTCATATTGGGCAAGGCACAGTATCGTATCATTTTTATTAGCCTCAGTGAATACATCAATTTTATTATACATGAAACAGTTTAATATATTTAAAATATGGCACACATAATTCGCCCTTTTACCATTATCTAATGGAATTCTTTTGTGTGGCTCTGTAAAAGAATAATAGCTGTATTTTCACCGTATATTTTATAGAATACGTATTTTAATGCACCTTGTAAATGCATATAAATTCTAATATGTTTGACAGGGTATAGCAACTTTAAAATTCCTTTGAAACGATTTTTCCCCATAGGCCGTAATGTAATGGGAAAATTTTGACACTCCCTGTAGACAAACTAATCATGGTAGAAACTTCATTTTCAATAGGGTTTGTGCGAGGGTAAACGTTAATAACTTCCTAAAATTTCATGGCAAACCGAGTATATTTACATGAGTTAGAGTGCGGAAGGACGGCCAGACAAACCGAATGCATAAGCACTTTTCAACTTTGTTGCAAAGTGCTAATGAGCAGATTTCTTAATGCTTTTAGGCCCCACCAGTGGACGAGAGGTTCTGACCTCAAACTGGTAGACGGTAGGTGCTGGATTCGAACCCAGTCGCGACCGTCAGCCTAACCGTTCGGAGTTTTCCGTGGTTTTCTTCGAACCTTGCGTAAATACGGGTTAGGTTCCCTTAGAAAGACCCCCACGGAGGGCACCCCAACCCTTAGGGCCTATATCCCACAGCGTAGATAATCGGCCGACATACATACAACCAACCAACCTTAATGCCTTTAATTACTTATTTTATTTTTCCATTTTGTTCCACTTTTCGGAAATATTCTCTCTTTCTAGTTCTTGTATGAGCATATTTTAAATAGAAATCTACCACAAAAAGAATTTTTTTAAATATATTTACTTTTATAAATTCATTTTTTTAAAATATATTTACTTTTATACATTCTAATGCATAAATACTTTTGCATCAGAATAAAAAATTAACATTAATTTCTATACCGGATTGAAATTGGATAATTAATTTTTAATTTAGATTCAACTTCGCCCATACATTTTTTTTTTTTTTTACTTTTTTTCGTACTAGTAGACTTTTTAATTATCAATATGTAACAGAAGTTATTTTAGTGTGTTCAAATTTTTCTGCGTAATAGTAATATTTTGTTTTATTTTGTTGATAGATAAAACTTCTTTATTAATGTGTATGAATGATATGGTTTTGTTATTTAGAGAAATTAAACATTAATGGTTTAAATATAGTTCATCAGCGTAAATGATGATTACATACTTATGGAAACACTCAGATAAAATGTTTAGAAATGAACATGAAGTAGAGTTATACCATTTAAACTGTTCTAGACAAGTGACAATTGGATAATTAACAGTTACTTCTATATTGACCATTACAATAAATGTTCTGTGAATTGGAATGTCATGATTTGAAATTTTGCTGATAAATAATAATAGATAAATTATAGATAATAATAATAGATATAGATAATAATAGATAAATAATAGATAAATTAAAAAATCTGACTACGATGGTTGGCTAATTTCGGGAATTATTATTATTATTTTTTTTTTTTTTGTTCAAATAACATGTTGTAATAAGTAATGAAATATAACTTTGAATGAGATCTAACGGCATACAAAAATATATAATGAAATACGTTGCAAATTATGTGAAAATAAATATTGAGTTGAATTACATAATGTGATGTTATTGCAGAAATAACAATGCTTTTAATGGCATAAGAGGTATGATTGTTGGAATTTCATTATACATTTGTGGCCAAATGATTTGACATTTTTTGAAAGTTTCATGTTTTTCAACTCTGTGTGCTTCTAAGATATATTAATTTTCATTAAATACAAACTTTTTATGTAAAATTGAAGGCAATTTAATGTAAAATTTAATAATAAAAACACCATTATAATATCTGTATTACTAAAAAACGTTATTCTCATTTTAGTAGAATAAACAACACTGTTAAACATCTGCTGCATTTTGTTGCAACGCACTCCACCGCTTGTGTATAATATCTCTATTCCAACCAATGAGAAAGCTCCATTTCACGGCCAAGTAACCGTTTTCTATACAAGCAAAGGAGTGCGTTGCAACAAAATGCAGCAGATTTTTAACGGTGAAATACAAATCGTTTTGAATAAGGACGTGTTTTGTAATAAAAGCGTACTAGCTAATCACAAACACTATTCTGAGGACCAATTAAATGTCTGTAACTATTGTTAAGGTTATTTGGATGGTAAAAGAGTTATTGTTGTGGAAATATTTTGCGGAATGATGCATAACTAGTACAGTTAAATAGAGTATTGATGTTTTTGAATATTTAAAGCCATTTTTTTCAAATTAAAATAATTTTAAACAATGTCATCAACAAGAACTATTGGACATTTACAAAAAGAAGCCGATTTGTCATATTGAAAGAAAACAGCTTCTCTTATTCTGAAATTGCAAGACAAGTTGCTGGTTCAGTGACTTGTTCAGGTGCACGAGAGTTCTGTTTACGTTATGAAAAAACGAAATCAGTGGAATTTAAAGCCAAATGAGGCCTAAAAAATGCATAAGTCCTACTAGCGATAGGAAAATTTCATCAGATGCCATTAGATGTGAAATGAATGCAGCGGGTGTGTCAGTAAGTTCAAGAACAATAAGAAGAATGTTATCAGTATTTGGATTACAAGCTAGAATTCCAAAGAAAAAAACCATATTTAATTCAAAAGCAACGCTAAAAACGAGTTATGTGGGCAAAAGAACACATTAAATGGTCAGAAAATCAATGGAAGCAAGTAATCTGGAACGATGGCAGTAAAATATCGCTCTTTGGTAGTGATGGTAGAAAATACGTGAGACGCAGAGTAGGAGAAGCACTTCACCCTGACTGCATTGAAACAACTGCAAAAAAACGAACAAATGTCATGATTTGGGCATGTATGTGTGCAAATAGAGTTTGCCGAATTCAAGTTATTGATGGCATTCTAAATGCCAAAAAATGAATCGAAACTGTCCTGGAACCAAAATTGATACATTCCAACAGTGATCTCTTTCCCAAGAACGCACCAAATATTTTCCCACAGGATTCAGCTCCATGCCACACAGAAAAAGTATGCACAGCATGGTTTCAAAATAAAGGCATAGATGTAATATCATGGACAGGAAACAGCCCTGATCTCAATCTAATTGAAAATTTGTAGCGACGTTTGAAACTTCTTGTACGATAAAAGTGTCCATCCAATAAAATACAACTTATTGAAGCTATAATTGATTCTTGATACCATGTGATTATGAAAGATGAACTCCAAACATTCGTTTACTCGATGAAAAAACTCTGTCTTAAAAAATAAGGGTTATCCTACTACGTATTGATAGTGTAAGTATAACTTAAAAAAAATACAAATCTAAGATAGATCTTACTATTAGTTGAATAAAAGTTTGTAAAACAGATATTGTAATGGTGTTTTTATTATTAAATTTTACATTGAATTATCTACAATTTGATGTATAAAAGTTTGTATTTAAGTGAAAATTAATATATTTTAGAAACACACAAATTTCAAAAACATGAAACTTTCAAAAAATGTCCACACTTTTGGCCACCACTGTAAAGAGATATTAAAGATATTTTTATTTAAAAATTCTAAATTAACAATATAGAAATTAAATATGTTTCTTTTGAGTAATAACTACTTGATAATTTTCATTAAATTTAAAATAATTCACAAAAGCAAATAAAACATACATGTATGCATTAAATTAGAAAAAATTAGAAAAGTGTAAAAAATATTTAGTTTAACGATAATTAAAAATCATTTAAGAATGATAGTATAATAATATTTAGTAGTAATAAAATCATGGTAATAGTAATAATAGTATGATAATAATAGTATCATGAAAATAAGCAGTCATATTTTACTGTTAAATTTTAGTTTTTATGTGCCTGCGAATTTAATAGAGAATTGTTTTTACTTATAGGAATTTTTTGAAAGATTTTTAATAGAAGAAATCTAATACATATTTTGAATTATGTCACTTTAAAACATGAAATCTTTTCTCAAACAAATTTTACTTTAATAGAGGTATAGAGTCTCATTTCTTCATTTTTAGGATTTCGCGCCTAAAAAGTAAAAAAGGAAACATTATAACATCACTGCTGTGTCCTCACTGTATGTTTGTCTGCCTGCCTGTGACAGTCATTACTTATAAACTATGAAACGCAGAAAGCTCAAATTGGGGGTAGACTATTGACCCACATGTTGACATATTTTTTAAACATTCACAAATATATTTAAGAGCAATAGTGATGGGCTAATAAAGATCTAAAATATATAAATATATTTTAGAACTAAATAAAAAAATATTTTTTTTCTGTATATTTTTATCGTATAAAACTTTTATAATGCTGAACTCCAAAATACGTTTATTTTAATTGTATTCAATATATTTTCAGATATGTAGTGAAAAATTTAGTGAAAAAATATGTTCCCCCGTATTCTATTTCCAAATCTACACTGTAAAAAAAAATTCAAGAGGTTACTAAACATTTTTTAGTAAATTTGTATTCCACAGAATTTTTTAGTAACCATTACAAACATTTTTTTGCAAGCGAAACAAGCATTTCTTTTGTAAAGTGAACAAAAGAATTTTTTGTATAACTAACTTAAAAATTTTTAGTATTAGCCACCAAGCAAATTTTAGTAATAGCTCCAAAATTAGTTTTAATAACCATTATGTGGGCTCGAAGGGCAGGAGCTTCCTTCATGCTGCCTCCAGATTTCTGGAGCGGAAAATTTTTGGCAAAACCGCAATAGATGGCAGCACCAAACATTGCTAC
Organism: Maratus speculifer; assembly: GCA_964019185.1. Lineage (NCBI taxonomy): Eukaryota > Metazoa > Arthropoda > Arachnida > Araneae > Salticidae > Maratus > Maratus speculifer. The sequence goes on from CAXHSM010001592.1 coordinate 69,863, forward strand.
TGCTCCGACAGGATATTCGTAATCCCTTTATTAACGAGTACTTACAATGTATACATTCGGGGCGTATTTGGCAGTGGCCAGTATCGAACCCGGGACCTTTTAGCCTGGAGTCCGTTACTATAACCACTATGCTATCAAGGCCACACCAAGTGAGTTTTAGTAATAGCTATTAAAATTATAAAATTATTAACTCTATTCGTTGCTAACTTTTTTCTAGTAATTCTTACAGATTTTCTTGTAACCGACTAAGATTACTAAAAATTTTTTAGTAATTACAAGGATCACAAGTTTTTTTAGTAGATCGACACTTTTGTTTTACAGTGTACCGAAACTAAAAAAAAATAGAGGTACCAGATGTTATCTTTATTCTTGCACGAAAAGTATAATGATTACCCTAGGTTCTATAGTTTTTAAAAAAAGTGCATTCTTCTGTTACACACAAATTTCGATTTTCAGATATTTAGCAAAGCTGTTGAGAGGCACTGGAAGCTGGTACTGTAGTAAAAGTATAAAAGTTTTGTTGATACCGATTTTCGAAAAAAAAAAATTGTTGGTAATTAGATGAGATAAAATCAATTTTATTTAAGTATTATTCTGCATCAGAAAACGTTTTTTCTGTTTTCTCTGTGCCACTGTTAATTGACCCTCGTGTATTATTTAATTTTAAAATTTTATATATATATGCGATATATTTGTTCACTATGTGAGAGGCACTCAGGCATTGAGGTTTTAGCTTTATTTTAGTTTTTGATTAAAAATATAATAGCAAAAATGAACTTTTAAAATTTTATTTTAAAATTTTCCATGCATTACTTTTATTTTTAGTCTACAACATAACATTAAAAAAACTACAGTGAATGGTGAGTTGCAAATTTGAAATTGGCTGCCTAAATGTAAAATTAGCGCTGGTGGGCATACGTCTCACGTTGCGAATTATGCATTTGTGTAACTACATTTGTGTAAGGCAATGCCGTTGTTGTAATGCAATAGTTTTATTTAAAAAATAAATAAAATAAAACAATAAAACCACAAATTTTTTATGAATTGGCTAATCTAATTAGAATTAATC
>CAXHSM010001593.1:0-14000 GCA_964019185.1 Maratus speculifer
GTTCATTTGTGAAATATAAAAGGGGAAATAGGAGAGCTGTTCTCTTTCCCCTTCATATAGTTAAAAAGGAATTTTTGTCAATTTCCTTATTTTTTGAGGGGCATTATTCTTTGAAATAAATATATATATAATTAGTATGAATAGTTCGTAATCTAAATGCCATCAGTTTAACTTTGCACTTTTTTTATACCATTCTCTTCTTAGATTAAAGAGCATTTGTCTTTTTTACCTCACAGAGCTAAGGTTACTATTTTAACATTTATATCAGTCTAAACTTTTCTGTCTCTTAGATTTTAATACTTTTTACTAATCATGACTTGAATATCGTTTTGAAAAAATCTTATTGTTTATTTCTTCCAATAATACACATAAATGGACCTTATCTAAATTTCTATTAAAAGGTTTTTATAGTTTGTTAAAGACTTGCAAATCCTTTTCCATACACATCAATACTCTCCCTCCTACACATTTTCCAAGTTCTTTCAAACTATTAGCAAAAAAGAAAAAAAAAAGCTTTAAAGTGAAATTCTTAAATGCATATTGAAAAGAATTTAATTTTGTATCTTATTTCATTATATAATTCGAATTTTCAGCAACGCGCTTAGTATTTACAAAAATTTAATTTAGTTTCAGTTTTTCATTTTTTTACATGTTTAGTCGTTTCTAAAATAGGTTTAAATAGAATCTATTTAAAATTCAATATAAAGTTTAAAAGTTCGATTAAAATTTTCGACAGTTTATTCCAAGGATGAAATTGTCCCGATAAGAAAACCAGCCTTATGCATTATTTTTCCTTCTTTTAATACTATTTCACAATCCTAGAATATTTTTCAATGAATACTAAATTCCGAGTAGTTTTTCTTTCTTTTGAGGATCAAATAAGAAAAAAATTCCAATTACTTATTTTTCATTTTTCTTTTTCAGCTTGAAATTCTTTGATATATATATATATATATATATAATGTACACTGTAGATGTTTTAATTTTTCATACAATGGTGGAACGGCAAAGCATGGTTTATTTTGTAATACATCCTTTTAAAGGAATATGTTTTTACTGAAACATTTTTTTTTCTGAAAAGAAGTTTTTTGGCCGATATTTTAACACACTTATACTGTGACGTTTATATTACAAAACCAATGCAAATGTAAATTAGCCGTTGGGGCCATCGTATGACACTTACCCACCATAGATATGAATAATATAAAATATAAAAATAGGACATGTGTAAACTATTTTTAAAATGCATTGCAATTCCAAGATAAAGATTAATCGCACATTTAAATATTTTTAACAAAACGGGACCTTATTGGATTAAAATGGGAGTCTATGGGAAAATGTCAAAATATGGGAAACAGCGAAACTCACTTTTCGTGAGTAGTATTTTTGTCGCCAGATTTGGCTATATATCACCAAGTTGGCGGCATTTGTTTGGCCGACGGGATAATCAACTAGTACTGAATTGCGTAAAAGAAACATTTTTATAACTACAAAAAATGATAATCATATTAAGTAACAGTTTACTGTGTCGGATTAAGCTTCTTATTCCCAATTAAAATAAATCTTTGAATTGAAATTTGAATGAAATACAGGCTCATGGAAAATCGAAGAATGTGGGAAATATGATTACAAATATCTTGGCAACAAATTAACCGATTGACTTCCTTTTTTATGGAATGACTTCCTTTTTTAAATTTATGTTTTTTGTTGTCTTTTATATTCACTCCTTGATATAAACAATTTCGAAAAATTTTATATACCTATCAGAACCAGTATTTTAAAAGGAAAAAAAAAAAAAAAAAAAAAAAAAAATTCAGATAATTGAGGTAAATGATATTCAATAGACTTCTTTCCATTATTACATACTAAGTACATACCAAGTTTCAAACCTCTATCTTAATTAGTTCGGGAGATAAGAGTATTTAGAGACACACAGACAGACGGACGGCAATTTTATTTTCTAAAAATATGTTTTTCAGAATCTCCAGTGTCTGAAACGTGTAAATCCTCCAATTTTTTTTCGATTTTTAAAACGATTACAAGATTTACGCTATACTAAGTATGATCGGTTAATAATATCAAAGAATATTATAATAATAACAGTTTCTCAATTTAAGTATTATCAGTATTCATTGCAAAAGTATCTGGATTTTTTATTCAGCAAAACAGGCACATTTTTTACAGGAAGATAGAATAGTGATTAACCCGACTCCTTTTCCGGAACCCGAATTCGACAATTTAAAATTAGATCACCCTATCCTCACACTGAAATAGCCCGATTACAATAGAAAAAGAATGGCGATATAAAATTGTTAATAAAGTTAGAAAATTTTCAGGGATAACTTTCTCATTTGCTCTTAGATAGAAAAAGTATTAAAAATAAATAGTATCTCTTGATCACGTTTGGTAATTTCATGTCCTCCTCTCATGTTCCGTTTAAAATAACCAATATGTCCTTTACACCATACCACTCAATATGTTCTTTGTACCCAGCCACTTAAAAAAGTCTGCGAAAGTCAAAATTCTTATTCTTTTAAAATATCGTAGTACAACTAAGGCAAAAATACACGAGTTCTATTTTTCAGTAAATTTGGAAAAAAGTTCAAACGGATAATCAGGCTACACAAGAGATATCCCACTGTTTCTTTATATTAGTAACACTAGTCGTACAAAGGCTCTAGTTTTCAGATAGAATAATTTTTTTGTATTTCATCAATAAAAATCAAATACCCTAACAAATTGGTATTTAAAAGATTGTAAAACACTTAAAGAAACTTGAATATATTCTTATTTCTCAGTCAGCATGATTTTTTTTTTCTATTTTTCATCTTTAAAATAAATAAAATTTTCAGTTTGAGCATGAATTCGGCCTCAACTAAAAATTGATTTAACAAGTCGGAAATGAGGTGTGTTTGTACTACAGCTTTTTTAGGTAGCTTTCATTACAAAAAGTAAAAAGCTATCTATTGCAGCCGTCCGGAGGAAAGTACTTCCAGAAAATTTTGGTATGTTTTCACCGATCATTGAGCCCCAGACCCCCAAAACCACCGTCGTTCAAAAGTTGACATATACAGTAAAACCTCTAAATAACGGACACCTTGGGAGCGCAAAAATTGTCCGCTATTCGGAGGTGTCCGCTATTGGGAAAACCTCAGCGATAGTAAAATTGCTAATGAATGCTTAATCTTTCATTAGTCGATTTAAAAATGTCCTAAAACCTCTATTGTATGATTAAACCAGAAATTAAAATAATTTTCAAAGCAATAAAACTGAAATAAAATTGTGCATACCTTTATTCTTTGCTTATTACATTCTTACAAAAAAAAAAAAAAAAAAAAAAAAAAAAAAAAAAGTTACAAAAGTATGCTTTTACTTGCGATTAGATGTAATTTGTTTTTCAATGTGAAGTTTTAACTCTGCGAGTAGTTTTAATTCTTTTAAATCATCTTTTTCTTAAAAAAAAAAAAAAAAAAAAAAAAAAAATGTATAACTGTTTATTGTATTTTTTTGCTTCTTAAAAGCATCCAATCATCCGAGGGTGAGGTTGTGTGTGTGTGTGTGGGGGGGGGGATGTAGGGGAGAGAGGGGATTTTCTCCAGCTCATTCCCACATTTATCTGTGATCACAAAATTTGTGATACAGTGTCCTGATAAATTTAGAGGATTTTTATTTTTTTTCCTCGTTAAAAAATAATTTTTTGTTCTTTTTTGCCAAATTTACTGTCCGCTATTCGAAATGTCCGTTATTCAGAGGTTAAACATACAAAAATTAAAGTTTTGGGAGTGGGGATTTGAAAACTGTCCGTTAAATAGAGGTGTCTGTTATGGAGGTTTTACTGTATATATCTGATATTTGTCATGCTGTAACTATCGTGAACCGATTTGAATGAAACTTTGTGTGTACATAGTACAAACTAATTTATCGGCCGAGTTTGCTGGCTAGCATCATCCGCCCTCTTGTGTCAAAATGACGGTCATTTAAAGTTTAAAAAAAATAAAAAATATTAAATTAAGTACGAAAAAATTAGAAATTGAAAAATATTTTTCTTCTGTGTGTTTAACATTGATGCAAAGATTCGAGAACTTTTTTTTTTGGTCTTTAAAAATGTTATCTCAAAGTTATATCACTTTGAATTTCTAGTGTGGCTGACATTTTGAAACAGTCTGATGCTTGTCACGTGATAACACGCTTATTTAAGAACTGATTCGGATATAATTTAGTGTGTAGATAGAATATACAGATGTTTGAACCGAGTTCGTTCGCCAGTTTCATCAGCCATCTTGTTTCAAAATGGTGGCCATTTAATTTATTTTTTCTAATTTAAAATTTGAAATTAGGTACACAAAAATTAAAAATAAAAAAAGATTTTTCTTTTATGTATTTTAGCTGATACAAAGATTCCAGAGCATTTTTTGTTTCGTTTGTATCTTAAAAAATGGCTGAGTCATAGCACTTTGAATTTCTAGTATAGCTGACATTTTGGAATGATCTGTTTTTGCCACGTGATAACACGGGTATTAATGAACCGATTTGGATGTAATTTGGTGTGTACACAGTACATACAAATGCTTCAACCAAGTTCATTGGCCAGCATCATATGACACCTTGTTTTAAAATGGCGGCCATTTAATTTTTTTAAAGTTTAAAAATTAAAATTAAGTACAGAAAATTTAGTACTTGCAAAATATTTTTCTTCTTTGTGTTTGACCTTGATACAAAGACTCCAGAGAATTTTTTGTTTTGTCTAAATATTTAAAAATGGCTAAGTTACAACACTTTGAATTTCTAAAGTGGGTGACATTTTGAAAAATCTATTTGCCTGCGACAACACACGGATATATCAACTGATTTCGATGTGCGTGAGCATGTGTACAGGACTTACTAAGATCTTGATCAAGCTCATTGGTTAATTTCATCCATCATATTGTTTTAAAATGGCAGGTTGTTTTAAAATGGCACTTCATTATATCGACGAATTTGGCGATCATATATAAATCGGGCGCGACTGAGTTTTAACCCCCTTCTTGGCGCGCTTCCAAAATATCGCCACGTTGGCGTGCTTTTGCGTTTTATCTCCCGGAGCTGGATTTAAGTCCAGGAGACACTACGCAATACAAAGCTTTAAAAAAAAAATCTTTCTCTGTGGGCTACGCCCCCCGCCCTGAACCCCTTGGCTATAAATTTCCTTAAAACATGTATAACATCAAAACATGCAAAACAATTTCGTTCAAAAAGCAAAGAAATTATGTACATACCTTCTTTTAAAAACAAAACCAGCCTTTTTTTTTAAATAAAAAAGAAATTAATAATGGATTTTCTAAAGAAATATACCAAGCTTTGAAGTCAAATAATGTTTTCCTTTTATATTTAATATAAAACTAAATAACATTAAGGTCCAAAACATCTAAAATACTAAAGCAAGGCCTAAAACACTTACTTTTAACTACAAAGCAGGGTCTCTACATTCAAAACACAATAGAAATGTAGAAAATACTTCCTTTTAAATACAAAACAAATGTTTCTACTTAAAAAAATCACTCGTATATTCCCCCCAAAAAAGTTTACTCACTCGATGTTACTCTTCGAAATCCAACGGCCTCTAATGAGACACAAGAAATTTAATTAATTTCAAGGCGCGGGACTTCAAACTTTTAAATGTTTCTTTTTTCTTGTCCAATAAGAAAGCTAAAAAAGAAAGAACGAACAGAGCATGCGCAAGCTCCGGCAAACGAAGGAGAGAAAAATCGCTTTTTTGCTCCGAGGGTTGCCGAGAAAAGTGATAGCTAAAAGTAAAGGTAAGCAAGGCGCGGCGTAGTTATCGCGCGGTTGAAAACACGTCGCCAAGAAGTGGGTTAAAACTCAGTTTACCCATAAATCGCTTTAAATAAAACCAGATTATATAAAGTTGATTAATTTCTTGAAATTCCCACACATATTCAGTGTTGATATAAACAAGTACTGTATCTTCTATTATCGTGTATCACTAATTAGAGCATTGTATGGTTGAATAATGTAACATGATTTTTTTAAAGTAAAGAATATGAAAGCAACCTCTTCCTCCGGGTACGCATATTTCAGATGTGTATATTGCTGGGACGATTACTGTTTCTAAACCAATAGGAGAGCGTCATTATCACGGTCAAGTACACGCCCAGACAGTTTGACAGGAACTCGTGGACAATTGACGGTGCTAATTATAAAGATAATCTGTTGCGGATGAAAGTGAGCTGACTGGCTGAATGGTTAGAGCGTCGAGCTTGAAACCGGAGGATATGGGTTCGAGTCCATCGCGGGCCGAGAGTCCGTTGGTGATTTTTTTTTTAATTATTGGAGGCTGTCTTTTATTAATAAATAAGACATTTTTAAAAAAATATTTCAAACCCTTTTAATATTCTAAATATCGTTCCAAAATGATTTATATATATATTAAACAAATGGGAAAAAAAAGTATTCTGCGAAAATATCCGTATAAGCAAAATTCTTACTTTAATTTTTATTTATTTATTTCAAGATCAGAGGAAGTATAATTTCTAATTAAAGTAAATAAAATTCAGTCATTTTGAAAAAAAAAAAAAATCTTTCGTACCTTTAATTTTTAATTACCGAGTACAAATTCAAACAATCCGAGTACAAATAAATAATAAACACACACGATCAATTGTCCATGAGTTCCTGTCAATCAAACTGTGTGGGCGTGTACTTGACCGTGATAATGACGGTCTCCTATTGGTTTAGAAACAGTAATCGTCCCAGCAATATACACATTTGAAATATGCTCCCGGTACTGGCCAGAAGGACTTGTATAAATAGCATTCAGACACTGTAAAATACTTATGACCCATAAAATTGGCGGCAGCTGCTGCCTCCAATTTTATAAAATATTTTTTTTTCACTTATATAATGGTGTAATTTAAACATATATTACTGGTGTAACATTACAATGTTTCTCTGGTTGTATTGGTTTAAGTACTCCGTAAAATTAGAGGCAGAAAGGCTGACACTAGTTTTATGGGATAAAGATATACAAGTTTTTTACAGTGGATCTTAGTGCCATAGTTATTGCACTCTTATGCAAAAACGGATGAATGCAAAATTCATGCAAATTTCAAAGGCAAAATTCTCACACACACACATACATATATATATATATATATATTTACATTTGTATATAATGTCATATCGAAACGTAAATATTTCAAATACTGTCGACAAAATGTATAATTCTGCTGTAAACTATACCACTTACTCAGAACACTTCATCGTAGATTTTTCAGTTATGTGGCATAGGATGGTAAATAAATATTCTTTGGAATATTTTCCACTTAAATTAGAGAGAAGCCTCTTGCATTTTTAAGCCGTTTTCGTGTTTCACATCACAGTAAATAAGTTCCACTAATGCTGATTTAAATTTCGTATCGACGTAATATGCAGGAGTCATAAAGAAAAAGCTGTTATTCCCACCATAAACTTCACCAGATAAAAACTTTCTACACTAGATGACGTCCCAACAGTGGCCGAGAGGTTCTGACCTCTCAACTGGTAGACGGCATATGCTGGGTTCGAACCCAATCGCGGCCGTCGGCCTAAGCGTTTGGAGTTTTCGTGGTTTTCTTCGAACCTTGAGTAAATACGGGTTGGGTTCCCTTAGAAAGACCCCCACGAAGGGCACTTCCCCCACCTGGGCCTATATCCCTCGAGTAGATAATCAGCCGACACAAAATAGGCCATACACCAAATGAGAGGGAATTTGTAAGCATTAGAAAAACGCAGAAAAATCTACTCCGAAGTCAGTGTAACGCGATTTTTATTTGAATACAGGATTTCAGAACAATATTCTATGTTGCCAATAAGCTTACTAAAAAAGGGATTTTATCCAATGCGAAAACTTTACACCGCACAAAAAATAAATTACTCGCTGGGAAGATTAAATGATGCAATCCGGCTTCTAGCGTCGCTCGTAGGGGACTCTGGGTAACAGAATGTTTTTTTAAGTGCAAACAAATGAAAGAATAAAAATAATTGATGAGATTTTAGAGAAAGAATTTTTTTGACCGATTTATGTTTTTTAGAATAAAATAAAATAAAGAAAGCGTAGATTAAAGGTATGGAATATAAATAATACGCTAAATATTATAAAAAAGGGGCTAAAGTTGAATATTAAAAGAATTTATCATTGGAAATAATTAATTTTGAATTAAGGAGAAATGTTTTTTATTGTTACATATACATACAGAGTTTGAAATGTACTGGTCCAAACCGGAATAATGTTCCGGTTTATGAAATTATGACAAATATTGTTTTGGTCCGTGTAATTATGTTGAAAAATAGCATGCCGCTGATATTAAATATAATAGAAAACCAACAGCCCTGGCAAAATTACTTCAAGAAGAAATTATCTATAAAAACTTCAACAAAAGTAAAATATTTTTTCTTCCAAATAATATTATCCATCCATTATAAGAGAAACAGCAGATATTCTAACACGTAAAATTTCCATATGCAACAATACAAAATTATTCAACTTACCAAAACTGTGGCACGCGTTACTCAATGATTTCAAAAATAGAAATAATCTCCAAGTAAAATAATAGTAAAAAAATAACTTGCGTCACATGGAAAACTAAATGATAAAGTTTTTAGTTCAATGCATCATAGACCATGCAACTTTAGAATATCATTTTTATTTGTTTTGAAAATGACTCGGTGATGTGTTAAAATATGCCAATGATTTAATAAAACCATTTTATAGCTTTTAAAATCTTAATCTTACACCGATTTAGCTATTAGAAATAATGTTCAAAAAAAAGATATTAATTTGTCATGTATCAATGATCTTTGTTCAAAGAAATACTCAATTGACTAGAATCATTAGAAATGATAGAAATGATTAGACTGAATGGGAACGATTTGCAAGGCCACATTATTGTACAACAAGTACGTATATTTTCTTTTTTATTAAAATAAATGCTGCTACTCTATTTTGAAAATTATAACCTACGATTTCAAGAATTATTACAAGATTAAGATATTTTAAAGCGAAATATGAAAATACCCTGTTTTGGGGGTATTTATCCAGTCCTTGGCCACATATCCACATATTTATCGAAAAATATACACACCTACCATCTGAGTATTTACTTTTTAGACATTGCTGCTTGTAATCTGAACAACTCGCCAACAACCGAAATGATCAGAATTAAAAAAGACTGCAATAATGGACCGGGAGCCGGCAGTACAGACAATCACCTCATCGAGTTCATGGCTAAAATTCTAGAATTAGTAAAAACTCGATTCGCATATTAAAAAGCAATCGGTATGCCATGTCATGCCTAGGTAGAAAAACCTGAAAACTCGATTTTAGCAGCTGACTCATAGGCCTACCATTAAATTTTTCTGCTCCCAGTCTTTCATGTTCTTTGTGTGCAGTAAAACGCAATAGTAAACCTAAGATTCAACCGATAGTATCAGGTTTTAATGTGTTTTCCACCAAGATATGACTTGGCAGACCGATTACTTTTTAATATGCGAATCGAATTTTAACTAATTCTAGAATTTCAGCCGTGAACTCGATGAGGTGATTGTCTGTACTGCCACCTCCCGGTCTATAAGTAATGAGATCTGAGACGATTTCTTCGGATTATACGAAAGCATAACTTTTAAGAAATATTAAAAATAAATTTCTTTGTTGGTTTTGTTAGTGGGCGATTTCTAAATATATATATATATAGTTTGTTTTTGTTGTATTCTGTAATGCAATAAGTTCCGGGATATATTTACTAGTTTTAATAATATCTCGACTTAAAATTATTATGATACAAAACTGAAAATAAAAAATGATAGAAATCGCATTTTCTGTAATACAAAATACCTTAAAAGCATCATAAAATTATAGAAATGTCAAATGCTTTGAAAGAATAAATCCGTTCGCTTTCGTTTAAAACCATTACGCGAAACTATTATTAGAAGAACAGAAAAACAGTTCAATAACTTATATTTAATTCAAAACTTATAGTAGTAGTTTAGCCTATGCTTTAATTTTAAAATGAAGTTATCGCTTTTTCGAAAGTTAGAAGATTTAATTTTAATTTTGTACGTGTTTTTTTAACGAAAATTTATAATGATTATAATGGTTACTTTTTGCAAGAAATTTCTATAATCCACTGAAATTAATTGTGATTAAAGAAAGACACGTATAAAATAAAAGTGATGTTAAATTAAAACACAAATTTATATAGTAAATATAAACACAATTTACGTAAATTATGATTAGTTAATAATTAAAAAGTTACATATAAATAATACTTGTGGGTTCATTTTAATTATATATATATATATATATATATATATATATATATACCCACACAGACTATCATTGTGCATTTATTTTTTTAGTACCACTGTTTTGAATGGCAAATTTTTTACTAATTAATTTCTGATAAATTTTGTAATTTTTGTTATTAAATAAATTTTTAGAGGCCTATTCTGAAACAATAATATAAAAATTATGGACTGTATACACTATGATTAATGATGTAAAACCAAGAATCGCAGTATCCTCTATTTTTTATACATTCGTCACCACTATTTAGAAAATGTAATCTTCGTTTTGGTTTCTATTTCACATGTTAAAGTAGGAAAACATAAATATAATATTTTAGAAATAAGGTAAAATCTACCAGATGTTTTGAAATGGACTAAGAGATTTTAAAATTCAATAACTTGCAAACTCTGACAACTATTAAAAATTTCTTGCAGGGGATTATGTAAAATCTCAAGATATTTTTACTTCGATTCCCAATTTCAGTTGAGAATAACAAAGGTAGATGGTGCTAAGAGCAACAGGTGCTAAATAAAGAAGGTTTCTTAGGCCTCTCTGTTCTCTCAATTTTGATGCGAAGGCAGGAGGTTATGTATAAGTGGTTCTTAGTCGCCAATACAGTGTCATTCTTAGAGACCCACTTCATATACAGAGTGTTTTTTTTTTTTAATTGATGCTATTTAGAGCTCTCTGTAGTTCATTTTAATAACCGGAACTGCTTTAAAAGTTATAAGGAGACTGATGAAACCAAGGGAAAAAAGATTCCAGGAAAAAAATTAACCTCGATAGAGGAAAGTGTGGCGCTATGGTAATTTATGCAACTGGAGAATTAGCATAAAATACGGACAATAAATGAAAATGCGCATTTTTGCCACGAATTCCCCGTCGGGAAAAGGAATATGATGAATAAAACATGAAATTTTATCCAAATTATTAATTTTGTCGGTTTCAGATGTTTTCTTATAATGTACAGAGCTAAATTTCCGCCTATCGGCGATGATTGGAACTTTTATTTTTTTTGTTGTTGTTCTTCTTGGAATAATTTTTCTCATGGTTTTTTTTTGTCCATTAATAAATTTTTGTGTCATTCCAGCTATAAAAACAAGCTACAAGCGGCTCAAAAAAAAAAAAAAAAAAAAAAAAAAAAACTTGTATTTAACCTTTTTTTGCCCTAATCAATACTGTGAAAAGAGAGATGCCAAAAAATCAGGTTTCTAATTAGCGCGCATCGGTCTCAGCGCCACCTGTTGCCGATTGCCGTTATCTTGAACTAAAATCAAGAATCGCAGTGAAAAATTCCTGATATCTTACATAATCTTCCTGTAAGAATAATTTATTTTAGTTGTCATCAGCTGTAAGTTATCGAATCTTAAAAATCAGTCAGTTCCTTTTAAGGCATCGGAAATACACACATCGGATATAGATTATAAAAAACTTTTCAAAATTAATGGAATATTATTTCCACATTTTATACAAACAATTTAGATGTATAAATAAGTAATCTCTTATAGATGTACAATAAATAGTCCCTTAAAATAAGTTATTTAAAAAACTGTATGTCAGTAAAAACGCATTTTCATCAATTGTCGTCAAATCCGGTAATATATGTGAATTCTTTCTTTGTAGAATTTATGTACGATACACATACGATTTATATACGATATCCTAATAATTAGATGTTTAAAAAATGCGCACCATTGGTAAAAACTTATATCCAGCACTTATCGATTATAATTAGTCTTTTATCCAAAACTCTTTTTTTGCATCTATGTAAATGAACAAAACTCATTTGAAAACACTCGCTCCTTAATGTTAATCCTACGGGCAAGTTGTTTTCAAATTTCTAGTTTAAATTTGAATATTTATAAACGATTTTTGTAATGCAGGATATCAGAGCTAGATCTCGAATAGGGATTTTTTTTCGGTTTTGCTGGTAGTTTTTTTTTTTTTTTTTATATATATATAAAGGTACTTTTTCTTTCGAAACCGTTGCTGAAAGTGAAAGTACCTTTAATAATAATAAAAAAATCTTTTGAAATGCGATGACTCAATTCTGACCAAAAGAATACACAAAGTAAGCGTCTTATTTTAAATGGGAGAGGTAACCGCAAGATGAAAGGTGAAACATGTCAATCAAAGTCACACGCCACATAACGGACAGATGGTCGAAACTATGGGAATATACCGAATTGTTTTCTTTTTTTTATGAATAACAAATTAATAAAACATTTGTGAAATAACGGCGCAAGCTCTTTGTACGAATTGCCACAAAACAAAAGTACACATAGGGTTCGTTTGGGTGGAAAACTCTTACGGATCCGAAAGGAAATATTACACCCTAAAAAGAATTTTTTTTTTTTTTTTTTTTTTTTTTTTTTTTTTTTTTTTTTTTTTAATGGTAGAGATTTTATTTACTTTTGCATGCTTTTTCTTATCAAAAAATTGTAATTATTAAAGTGATACCGGATTAGGAGACAAGGTGATATGTGATCTTATCACCTTACCGACACGCGTATAACTTGGCTGATGATGGGGTGTTTAAATTCCCTCCCGAAACGAGTCCTGTGTGTTCTTTTGTATTATAGTGATTCATACATAGTTTTATTATTTATTTGTGATTTGTCGCCAGTTTTCAATGCTGCTTCATCCAAAATTATCCTATACTCCTAAGAAAACATTCTGTAATTTATCTCAACAATTTATATTAATTTCATTATGTTTGAAGTATCATAACATCAATACAATTCTGCACAAGCAATTTTTCGTCATAGATCATAATGCAACGTAACTCTGGCGTGTTCCTGTGAATGAGCTATAAATGACATAGGAAGCACCGAGATAGTCTAAAAAAAGTCTTAATAACAAACAAGCGGATAGGTCTGATCACAGATCGCATAGAGGGTTTCGTTTAATATTTCTTTCAAAACAACGTATCTTTTAATTAATAAATCCAAATTGTCAATTTTATGATTATTAAATTTTTATGTACATGGTAGCACCAACAAATTTAATTTTAAAATAAGTATAAAACGAAGTTGTATTTATTTTAATCAAATTAAAAATGCTCAGATCAAATTTGTTAAATAAAATCCAAAATTCCAAACTTTTTAAAAAATAATAATTTAAAAATTAAAATTTGTGAAAATATAAATAAAATTTTAAATTTCTATAAACTAAAAAGCTTGTTTAAACGAAATTTAAAATATTGAATCATTAATAAAAAAATCACAATAGTTAAAAAAAAATTAAATTCCAAAAAATATTATGAATGCCAAATGAACGAGATACTAATAATATAAACCCTTAAATAGACAAAAAATCGATAAAAAAAATATCTATCTTAATATGAAAATTTCAATTCCCAGTGTTGAGGTTCGAATTAGAAACTTTTTGTTTACTAGCAGGATGCTTTACCTCTAAGCTATGATCTATACACGTTCTAATTAAGGTTGTCTTTTAAAATTTAAACCGCAAAAAGGATTGAATGACATCGATAAAATTGATTTAATTAAAATAATATACTTTTTCAAAATTTTATGATTTGTCATGTGACACAAGGTAGTCAGCTGTAAGTACACAAAATTTGAAATCTAAGACTTCTGCAGTTTTTGTGTACAAAATCTGTGACGGATTGACGAACAAAGGACAGAGACCAATAGGGTTTCGCCAGATGAACGAAACC
>CAXHSM010001594.1:0-31000 GCA_964019185.1 Maratus speculifer
AAATTTATAGAATTATTTCAATTTTTTTAGATAAGAAATATAAGAAGTCTTAATGAAACAGGTTAAATACAGAATTACTTTTACGGGCTGTGCATACATAACGTTATAATTTTAGGAGGAGGGGTATCTGGCACATAATATCGTAAGATATCTCCTGGGGGAGATGTGTTGTCTTTTATTATTGATGTCATTTTTTTTTTCGATCAAAATTTTTCTTGTTATTTCTAACATGGTCTTTGGTTTAACACAGTTTGTTATCTTTATTAGTCTATTAACCATTTTATGAAAATACAAAGTTATTATAAAAATTAAATTATTGTTATATTATGTCATTCTAAAATATATAATACCTCAAATGTTTGACATTCCTATTCTTATTCATTCCCATATGCTTGTATAAGCAAGCTTCGAGAAACTATATTTAAAGTATAAATAATGCTTGTGTTTACTAATAAATATAACAGAAAGGGAAAAAAATTGCAAAAGTGTCTTGTTTATAACAATTTCTATCTGCTTCCCGCAAATGCAACAAGACTTTATTACTGTTGAATGCATTATGAAACAGAAAACTATCATAAAATACTTTTAAATAGTAAATAATCTTTTAAGTCTTATTTCATTTAAATTTGATATTTTACTAACTTGGCTTCATTGGAACCAATAACACATGTTAAAAATAACTATAGTCAGTTTTATGTATCCGTCTATATAAAAGAAAATATTTTTTTAAATTACACTTTGATAACGATATCATTAACGGGGAGGGAGAGTTCAAGGAATGATAACGTATGGTAGCAGAAGGGGGAGGGAAGAGGGTCCAAAATTTCGAAAAAAGTTGATAATTTTATATTTGCACAGCCCCTTATATCGCTCTAGAAACTTCATTAAAGAGGAGAAAGAAATTAACTAAGTTTCGTATTTCTTTTTTGTAATTGCATTTAATCACAGATACAATCCTTCGAAGCAAGCACTAATTATTTCATTACCTAGAAAAATATGCGATTAGGCATTTTGGAATGTAATTGCTGCTTGTTTACTTTAATAAATTGTTGGGAAAACTTTTCCTTTACATTCCATTAGATGAATATTGTAATGGATTATTACGCGAAAGTTCTCATACGGGCTTTTAAGGAGAAAGAATTGCATTATTTAAGCATTAGTGCTGTAAATAGATTTTAAAAAATAATAATATCATTGCGTTTTTTATGTGAATTCCAACATAAACATTAATTTTATTTTAACTTTATGTTTGCTTGCATCACCAGGCATTTTAAAACAGGCTTACTTGTGTGATAAAAGCTTGTATCTAATATTTTAAAACTGCTATGAGATATTAACTGTTAATTCTTCAACAACAAAATGGCAATATTTAACAACTACAATTCAAACTTATATTAATCCCTTAACTGGTTAATTGCTTTCCGTTCAATAAATTGAAAATAACGGATTAACACCACAATTATTTAAATAAAATATTCGAAAAAATTGTTCGAGGAAAGTTGTTTTAACTAAAATAAATATTAAAATAACAACAATAATGTAACTCATAAATATCCTATTGCTATTTAATTCTTAAAGCTTTTAATCCACTAGCAATAATTTTATAATAAGAAAGAGAAAAGACAAATATTCTTTTTGATATATTAAGAAATGCGAAAGATAATTAAGATTCTCCAAAAATAACATCTTAAATCATTATCATTATCATGCTATAGGAATTAATAATACTTATGTTGCATAAAAAAGCAAAGTATATAGAATTACCTCAATTCTATCCTAGATAATATATGCCAAAAGTCTTAATCAAACAGCTAAATACAGAATTATATCGCTCAAAATGTATTACTAAAGAGGAGAAAAAAATAACCAATACATTTCGTATTGCTTACTTCTAATTGCTTATAATCACAGATACAATCTTTCGAAACAAGATAAAAATTATTTGATTTTCTCAAATATTAAAAAATGGAAAAGATAATTAAATTTATGTAAACAACAACAATATGCGAATTGCCAGTTGCGAATCTGTCCTAGATAATAAATACAAAAAGTCTTAATAAAAGAGCTAAGCACAAAATTATAATTATATCACTCTAGAAGTAGAGCAGAAAAAAATTAACGAGAACGTTTCGTATTTCTTGCTTGTAATTGCATTTAATCACAAATACAATACTTCAAAGCAAATATTAGATGTTTGATTACCTAGAAAAATAGGCAGTTAGGCATTTTGGAATATAATTGTTGCTTGTTTACTTTAATAAACTGTTTTAGGAAAGTTTCATTTTACATCTCATTAGTCGAACTATGTAATGGACAATTACGCTGAAAGTTCTGATACGTACTTTTAAGAAGAAAGAATTCCATTATTTAAACGTCAGTGATCTAAATAATTTTGAAAAATAATATTTATATCTTTCACTCCTTTAATTGGCTTAAAATATAAGTTACACAAAAAAATTAATTTCGTTTTAGCTTTATGTTTGTTTCCATCACCGGGCATTATAAAACAAGCAATATCTGTGTAATGAAAGCTTGTATTAAATATTTTAAAGTTGAAACTAGCCGTTTAACGTAAATTCTTCAATGCTAAGAAGATGTTTTAGTGACATATAAAGGGACAATTTCTCTGTCATACTTATTTATAGGAATAAAAGACTCCATTCAATTATCTGAAAACTTTTATTAGTAGAGCGCTTCCTGATACTTTTTTATCTGATAAATTTTATGAAACCATCGCCAACTTGGCGATAAACACATTACTTGGCGATATTCCTATTGACATAATGTCAAACACAAGAACCTGTAAGGTATCTTTCCCGAAAAACATCCGAGGTCCTGCGATGGATGTTCAAAGCATTTGGCATGAATTACATTGCAATTTTACCATAATAAAACTGAAATATTTACAAATATACAAAATTTATAACAACATTATTTTAAGCCGTTTTAACTATCGTAAGTGTATTTTAAAAATAACAATTGTGTAGCTCAATCCTTATCCTGTTTCTTTTTAATTTCTGAAACTTTTAATCATCTCCCAAAAATTTTATAATCAACAACAGAAAAAATATTCTTTTTCGTGGGTATTAAGGACTGCAAGAGATAACTAAGTTTTACTAAACAACAACATCCTAATCTGTTATCATATTATAAGAACTAACATTGTTTCATTAGATTAAAGAAAACAAAGTTTATGAATTATTTTAATTCGTTCCAAGATAATGCATACAAGAAGTGTTAATCAAAAATGCTTTACCGAGAGCTATAATTATATCACTAGAGAAAAATCATAAAAGAGGAGAAAAAATTAGCACGTATTCCTTGCATGTAATTACACTTAATAACAAATATGATCTTACAAAGTAAGTACTAATTACTTGATTAACTGTAAAAATACGCATTTTGGAGTATAATTTAACTTTAATAAATTATTTCAGAAAAGGATATTTTTATATACTATTTGACAAATTGTGTAATGGTTTATTACGCTGAATCCTGTGATGTTCTGTTAAATAAATGGAATTTTATTATTGAAACATTTATTACACAAAAATAAAGTAGTAACTATATCCTTGCGTTCATTAAATATTAGGATGCAGAAATTTTAATTTCATTTTAACTTTATGTTTGTTTGCATCATCAGGCATTTTTAAACAGGCAATAGCTGTGTGATAAAAACTTTTATATAATATTTTAAGACTGTTATGAGACTTGAACTGATAATTCTTTAAGAACAAACTGGCAGTATTTATCAACTGCTACTCACAATAATGCTAAGGCTATTTTTTAATGGGATATAAAGGAAATTTATCTCTGGTATACAAATTTATCAGAATAAAATCATCTGTTCCCTTATCGCAAAAATTCATTAGTAGACCTGTTTCAGATTTATTTTAATGTTTCATTTGAAAGCTGTTTTAAACATACTTAAAAAAATAACAATAGTGCAATTCATAAACCTATGCTCATTCTATTTACTCCTAAAGCTTTTAATCATCTAGCAATAATTTTATAATTGGCAAGAGAAAAGGCAAATATTCTTTTTCGTAGATATTAACCCTTTCAGGTCTGGTGTACTATCAATAGTACATGTATTTTAATAGAGTAAAATTTTGTTTTAAGAAATACTTTTGCCTATATTTACATATAGTAATGTTAGTATATGCCTACACGTTTACTATATGACTTCCTTTATGTTTAGGCATTTAGTAATAATAATAATTATTATTACTCAGAATGTATTTATTAAAATACAACACATTGCTCTATGGTGCACAAAGCAAGAATTTTAATATACATTTGTACAATAAAAATAAAATAAAAATATCAACGTTTCGCACCGTCTTCAAGAAAATATGATAAAGGAAGAACTAAGTTTGCTTCTTGATCGAGAGGTAATATTTTAAAAGGTTTAGATTTATAATGTTATCTCTCGATCTAGAAGCAAACTTAGTCCTTTCATTATCATATTTTCCTGAAGACGCCCGCAGAAGAGGACGCGAAACATTGATATTTTTATTTTATTTTAATTGTACAAATGTGTATTAAAATTCTTGCTTTTTGCACCATTGAGCAATGTGTTGTATTTTAATAAATACATTCTGAGTAGTTTAATTTCATGGGGCAATTGTCCAGTATACATTTATAATAATTATTATAATTTGCTTAATTTATTATTTACTTAATTCTCTTTGCGCCGTTTGTAATTCTTTTATATTTAACAATTATTTCGCTTATTAAATTTAAAATAAAAGCTGCTTTCCTGAAAGGATCTTGTGTAATAAAGCGCAAAAAGTATTAGAAAGTTACAATATAAGTTAAATCTTATTGTAATACATTATTTTCTACACATCTCCAAAAATTCTTACTTAGCCAATTGTCATATGAATATTAATCCAATAGCACGCAAAACAACAACATTCGTTATCTTTCAGGCAATGAAATATTCGTTAAACACTAATTATTCTATTTGGATTACTAGTGTTAATGTTATTAACGGAAAAGTAATTTTTTTCTAAAAACTGAAAAAAAAAATCGCACCCGAAAGATTTAAGCTCTTCTAAACAACAACATTATAATCCATTATCATTATCATTTTATAAGAATAAACATTAATTCTATTACACCAAAAAACGCAAAGTTTATACAATTATTTTTTAATCTGTATTAGATAATAAGTACAACAAAGCCTTAATCAAAAGGGGTAAGTTGAGTGTTATAATCATATATCTCCATATGCCTACATCATTAAGGAAAAGAAAAATATTAACGAGTTCGTTTCGTATTTCTTGCTTTTAATTGCATTTAATCACAGATACAATCTTTCAAAGCAAGTTGTAATTATTTGATTACCTAGAAAAATCTGCAGTAAGGCATTTTGGAATATAACTGCTGCCTGTTAACTTTAATAAATTGTTTGGGGAAAGTTTATTTATACGTCTCACTATGTTATGGATTATTTCACTGAAAGTTCTGATACGTGTTTTTAAGAAGAAAGATTATGATTATTAAACATTAGTGATTTTAATAGTTTTAAAACATAATTTTTATATAATTTAGTTTTTTAATTGGTCTAAAACATACGTTATACCAAAATATTAATTTCGTTTTATCTTTATGTTTGTTTGAATCACCAGGCATTCTAAAACACGGAATATCTGAGTAATCACTGCTTATATCGAGTATTTTAAAACCATAAAAATTCGTTAAGAGTTAATGCTTCAAGACAAAATTGTGGTATATGACAACTGTTATTGCCGTTATACAAATTTTATGAAACAAAAACTTCTATTCATTTTTCTTGAAAAATTTATTAGTGGTTAATACTTTTTTATATGTCATTTGAAAGAGTTGTTTTACCTAAAATAATTAACAATAGTGTAGCTCAAGACCTAACCGGTTTCTGTTTAATTTCTAAACCTTTTAATCATCTAGCCATAATTTTATTGATAGCAAAGAATAAAAAAAACATTGTTTATCGCAGGTATTAAGAACTTCAATACATAATTAAGCTCCTCTAAACAAAAACATTATAATCTGTTATCATTATCATTTTATAAGATTAAATATTACTTCTATTACACCAAAAAAAAATTTTATAGAATTATTTTTATTCTGTATTAGATAATAAGTACAACAAAATCTTAGTCCAAAGGACTAAGCTGAGTGTTATAATCATATATCTCCATATGCCTACATCATTAAGGAAAAGAAAAATATTAACGAGTTCGTTTCGAATTTCTTGCTTTTAATTGCATTTAATCACTGATACAATCTTTCAAAGCAAGTTGTAATTATTTGATTACCTAGAAAAATCTGCAGTGAGGTATTTTGGAATATAACTGCTGCTTGTTAACTTTAATAAATTGTTTGGGGAAAGTTTATTTATACGTCTCCTTATGTTATGGATTACTTCACTGAAAGTTCTGATACTTTTTTTAAGAACAAAGATTATGATTATTAAATATTAGTGATTTTAATAGTTTTAAAACATAATTTTTATATAATTTAGTTTTTTAATTGATCTAAAACACACGTTATACCGAAATATTAATTTCATTTTATCTTTATATTTGTTTGAATTACCTGGCATTCTAAAACAAGCAATACCTGAGTAATCACTGTTTGTATTGAGTATTTTGAAAACCGTAAAAATTTGTTAAGAGTTAATATTTCTAGGACAAAATTGCGGTATATAACAACTGTTATCTCCGTTATACAAGTTCTTGGAATAAAAACTTTCATTTACTTATCTTGACAAATTCATTAATGGAACGTTTTCTGATGCTTTTTCATATATCATTTGAAAGCTGTTTAACTAAAATAAATAATAATAGTTTAGCTCAATACATAACATATTTCTGTTTAATTTCTAAAATTTTTAATCATCTATCAATAATTATATTGATAGCAAAAAATAACAAAAAATGTTTTTCGTGAGTATTAAGATCTGCAAGAGATAAATAAGTTTCTCTAAACAATAAAATAATAATCCTTTGTCATTATAATATTATAAAAACTAAAATAAATACCAGTAATAGAGTTCAATACCTACGCGTTACTTCTATTTCTATTTAATTCCTAAAGTTTTTAATTAGCTATATAAGTAGAAAAAAATATAAATAAAAATAAAACATTTTTTGCGAGCATTAAGATTTACAAAAGCTTCTCTGAACAACAACAATAATATATAGCAAAAATAGATAGCAAAAATTACAAATATTGTTTTTCGCGGGGATTAAGACATTTAACAGATAATTAAGCTTATCTAAAAAATCAAATAATAATCAGTTATCATTATCATATTATAAGAGCTAAAATAAATAATAATAATGTAGCTGATTACCTAAGCTATTTCTATTTAATTCCTAAAGTTTTTAATCATCTAGCTATATTTTTATAAAAAATAATAATAATAATAAATAAAAAAGACTATTTTTTGCGAGTATTAAGAACTAAAAAGATAATTAAGCTTTTCTGAACAACAACATAATAATCCGTTATAATTATCGTATTATAAGAATTAACATTGCTTCTATTACACCAAAAACAAAATGTTTATAGAATTATTTCTAATCTGTCTTAGATAATATATATAAGAAATTTTACCCCAATGGGCTAAATACAGAATTATAATTATATTCTCTAGAAGCATCATTAAAGAACAGAAAAAACTGAGTACGTTTCGTATTTTTGGCTTGTAATTGCATTTAATCACAGATACAGTTCGTCGTAGCAAGCACTAATTATTTTATTAGCTAGAAACATGTGCAGTTAGGCATTGTGAAAGAAAAATGCTCCTTTTTTACTTTAATAAATTGTTTGGGGAAAGTTTCAAATTACGTCTCATTAGACACATTGTTTAATGGATTATTACACTGAAAGTTCTGATATGTGTTTTTAAGAAGAAATAATTTCATTATTTAAACATAAGTGATTTAAATATTTTAAAAATATGTTAATTAGATCATTCAGTTTTTTTTAAGATCATTAATTTTGTTATTGATTTAAAGTATACGTCTCACAAAAATATTAATTTCATTTTAGCTTTATGTTTGTTTGCAGAATCAGACATTCTAAAAACAAACAATCTTTGTGTAATCACTGCTTGTATTCTAGTATTTTAAAACTCTAAAAATTCGTTAAGGGGACGGTGGACGTTAAAAATTTATTTTATTCATTTTTATCATAGCAATATGAAATTTTGTGCATATATACATTTCACCAAAAGCATATAGAATACCTTCAAAAATTTTCAACCTTATTAAAATTTGTAATTTTTTTACAAAACCTTATTAAAATTTTTAATTTTTTTACAAATTTTTAAACGAAATTTTAAAATGCTCCTCGTGTCTAAATTTTTGAAATATTTTCTTGCTTTTGCATTTTTATCACTTAAAACTCCATTATAAACAAATTTGTGTAAGATTTTTTAAATCTCTTGAATAGTTAATATTTTACAGATTTTTTTTTTTAAATTCCTTATCGATTTTCATCAAAATTTTGCCTTTTAATAAGTAAAAAATAAAATTTGACTATCTTAATGAAGACGAATTTTTAAAAAGCTTACACAATTTCTTTTTAAATAGTATTAGGATACTTCCTTATCGATTTTATAAATGTTGATCAAAAATTAAGACGCAAAGAGCAATTCAAAAATCTAAAAACGCTGAAAAATTAGTTTTGAGAAAAACAGATTTAAAGTATATAAATACATTTATCTTTATTATTCAAGGCTTAAAACCTTCATAAAGGATATTTTAATAATAAAAAAAAATGTTTGGATACTATTATACCCCAGAAATAGACCTTTTTTCTGACGATTTCGCTATAAATGATTTTGCTCAAATAAAGGTCTTCTGTCCCCTTAAGACTTAATACTTCAAGAACAAAATTGCAATGTTTAACAACTGTTGTCTCCGATATACAAATTCTTGGAATAAAAGCTTTCATTCACTTATCTTCTAAAACTCAATATTGGAACGTTTTCTGGTGCTTTTTATATGTCATTTGAAAGTTATTTTACTTAAAATAAATAGCAAAGTGTGGCAGAATACCTAAACTTTTTCTGTTTAATTTCTAAAGATTTTAATATTTTATCTATATTTTTATAGATAGATAAAAGGAACAAATATTGCTTTTCTTGAATATTGAGAAATGCAAGAGATAATTAACCTTCTCTAAGCAATAAAATAAAAATCCGTTATCATTATTGTATTTTCAGAACTAAAATAACTAACAATAATGTAAATTAATACCTAACCAATTTTCAATTTAATTCCTAAAGTTTTTAATAATCTAGCTATATTTTTTATAGGTAGCAAAAAATATATTCTTTTTTGCGAGTATTAAGAACTGCAAAAGATAATTAAGCATCTCTAGATAACAACATAATAATCCTTTATCATATTCATATTATAGGAATTAACATTGCTTCTATTACATCGAAAAAGAAAAGTTAAATTGCAATGAATTAGAAAATTATAAAAAGGAATATTTTATAGAACTATTTCTAATCTTTCTTAGATAATGTATAAGAAATTTTACCCCAAAAGGCTAAATAGAGAATTACAATTATATTCTTAGAAGCATCATTAAAGAACAGTAAAATATGGTGGAGTACGCTTTCTATTTTTGGCTTGTAATTGTATTTAATCACAGATACAATCCTTCGAAGCAAGTATTAATTATTTGATTATCTAGAAAAATGTGCAGTTAGTCATTATGGAAGAAAGTTTCTGTTTTTTTTACTTTAACAAATTGTTTGGGGAAAGTTTCATAATACGTATCATTAGACACATTATGTAATGGATTATTACACTGAAAGTTCTAATACGTGTTTTTAAGATGGAAGATTTTCATTATTTAAATATAAGTGATTTAAATATTTTAAAAATGTATTAATTAGATCATTCAGGTTTTAGGTAGCTTTCATTACAAAAAGTAAAAAGCTACCTATTGCAGCAGTCAGGAGGAAAGCACTTCCAGAAAATCTTGGTATATTTTCACCGATCATGACCATTAAATCTGAAAAAATTAAAAGTTGAAAAATATTTTTCTTTTACGTGTTAGAACTTAAAACAGCGATTCTAGAACACTTTTTATTTTGTCTATATCTTAAAAAATGATTGAGTTATAGCACTTTGAATTTTTCTTATGGCTGACATTTTGAAACGATCTGATTTTTGTCACGTGATAACACGCGTATTTATGAATCGATTTGGATGTAACTTGGTGTGTACATAGTATATACTGAGGCCTGAATCGAGTTCGATACTCAGTTCCATCCGCCATCTTATTTCAAAATGGCGGTCATTTAAAAATTTTTATAAATTTTAAAATTTAAAATTAGGTACAAGAAAGTAAGAAATTGAAAAAGATTTTTCTTTTATGCATTTGAACTTGATACAAAGATTCCAGAGCATTTTTTGTTTCGTCTGTATCTCAAAAAATGGCTAAGTTATCGCATTTTTAATTTCTAGTGTTGCTCATATCTTGAAATGATCTGATTTTCTTCACGTGATAATACGCGTATTTATAAACTGATTTGGATATAACTCCGTGTGCACATAGTACATAGCAATGCCTTGACCACGTTCAATGTCCAACTTCTTCCGTCCTCTTGTTTCAAAATGGAAGCCATTTCAGTTTGTCAAAAATCATTTAAATGTATAATGATGTACAAACAAAAAATTAGAAATTGGACAAGGGTTCTTTTTAAAGTATTTATCTTAATAATGAATTCAGAAGTATTTTTTGCTTTGTCTTTAACTTAAAAAATGCCTGAGCAGTTTGAATTTCTAACGTGGGTGACATTTAAAAAAAAATCAATTTGCCCGCCACAGCACTCGTACATATTAATCGATTTCAATATGAGTGTGCATGTGCACCTGAATTAAGAATTCGACCAAGCTCATAATCAGGTTCCACTAATTTGAGCTTAGTATTTTTGAATAATATAACTTAATTTAAAATAAATAAACAAATATATAAGTATATGAAAGCTACCTCTTCCTCCCGGCACTGCCAGAAGGACTATTTAAAGATCATTCATTTTTTTATTGATTTAAAGTATAAGTCACATAAAAATATTAATTTCATTTTAGCTTTATGTTTGTTTGCAGAATCTGACATTCTAGAAACAAGCAATACCTGTGTAATCACTGACTGTATCGAATATTTAAAAACTGCAATAAGTCTTTAAGATTTAATAATTCAAAAACAAAATTGCACCATTTAACAACTGTTATCTATGTTATACAAATTCTTGAAATAAATAGTTTCATTCACTTATTTTGAAAAATTAATTTGTGGAATGTTTTCTGAAGCTTTTTTATACATCATTTGAAAGTTGTTTTACCTTAAAATTAATAACAATATTGTAACTCAATGTATCATGGTTTCTATTTAGTTCATAAAGACTTTAATCATCTATCTATAACGTTACAGGAAGCAAAAAAAAAAAAAAAAAAATACAAATACAAATATTATCTTTCGTGGTTATTAAGAACTGGATGAAATGATTAAGCTTCTCTGAACAACAACGTAATAATCCATTATCATTATCATATTATAAGAATTAAAGTTACTTGTATTACATCAAAAAACGCAAAATTTATGGAATCATTTCAAATCTGTCTTAGATAATATGTATAAGAAATCTTATCCCAACGGGTTAAATACAGAATTATATTATCTAGAAGCATCATTAAAGAGTAGAAAAAATTTAAAAGTACGTTTCGTATTTCTTGCTAGCAATTGCGTTTAATTACAGATATAATCCTATGAAACAAGTACTAATTACTTGGTTATCTAAAAAAATGTGCTTTTAGTAAATTTGAAATATAATTGCTGCTTATTTATTTTAATAAACTGTTTCCGGAAAGTTTCATTTTACGTCTCATTAGACGAATTGTGTAAAGGATTATTATGCTGAAAGTTCTAATACGTTTTTTCAGTGGCGTAGCCAGGATTTCGTTTCGGAAGGACTCTAAAATTTTTAATTCAGATTATAGTAAAACCATTCAAAAGGAAATTGTAAATGTTGCTGAAAAATTTAGTTTTACCCGGTATTTAATTTTAGCAAGTGACATTGTATTCTATTCTTTCCGATAGCATTTCTATTTAAGACAGTGCCCTTGCACTGTCCTTGCACAGACCTGTCACTTAGAGTAAATCTAGATAGTCGAGTTCCTGTTACTAAATCACGGTCTTGAGAGTTCATTGTGACATGATTTTTACCTTTACTTGGTTGTTTGTGCTCATTATCAGTCTCTTTTAACTATTTCCAGATACTTAACATCACGCTTTTAGCTATTTTTAAATCTTCCTTTCTCCCAATTCTACCCCACTTCTCATGGTCAAATGTTTTTTGCAAGACATATCTCACCTACTACAAGTGAAAATGTTATTCAACTACACGTGCAATCCTTAAAATTAGGCTTTAAATAACTCACGCCACGTCCACGTGCATTTCTTTTTACATGTAACCGAATTAACGGGTTGGAAAATTTGCTTATTTGCCTGTAACGAAGGTTAATTTGACTTGGCTGTTTGATAATGCTGACAATGAGTTACTAGCTAATTATCTTTCATTCAAGTTCTCTCAATAGAATTAGCATAAAGCACCTTTTTTATGATTGCTCCTTTATTTTTCTCGCTAAGTTTGAAAATCGTAACAAATACCAGTCCAAAAATAAAGTTACTTTTGGTAATTCCAGGCAGCAGATTTAAACTGATTAATAATATTGCTACCCATAAAGTGAACAAAAATAGGGGTTACGAAACTACCAATAGCCCGTTATTGCGATTGTGTAAACTCAACTTATCCCTTAACCCTTTCCGGCACACTGTGCTCGGTCTGGGATACCTAATTTTTATTCCAAATTTCCCAACGGCAGCAGTAATATTTTAGTAAAATTTTGGTTTTACAATAAAAGCTTAAATTAAGGCATTCAAAATATGTAAAAAATTCGCTTGTGAATTCCGGTGCCAGTCGATAATTTCTCATTTTAGTTCAGATTTTGCCCGTGCTGGAAAGGGTTAAATGTCGGCAACCGTTGGTCCCATCGAGGTCCAAAACAAAGAAGTTTTACGTTTAATCTAGTTACACTAAATTTGTGTAAACGTAACAGTTATAGTTAAACTTCCCTCTCGGTGCATTAAAGTACTTCCGCTTACGACAGGTTCACAATAAACCTGTCGAAAATGAATCCCAATTGGAACAAGTTACACTTCAGATAGGTTTCAAATGTTAGCAAGCATAAAAATATAATGTCCTTTTCGTCAAATACTAAGTTATATTTTTAAAAAAAATAGCTGATCTTTATATATTTTAACTGTAACACATTTATGCTCTGTGTTCTGTATAGGTGTACTATAGAGTGAGAACGTTTTAGCAGTTTTAATGGATATTGTGTAAACGGAACGTGTTTATATTGGAAACCTGTCTAAAATGGAAGAATCACAGCAAAAGACATACTTTCGAATGTACCATCTTAAATGAACACCTGCTTAAACCGAAATTTTTAATGTTTTTTTTTTTTTTTTTTTTGTGATTAGGTCTAAACTGCTTTTATTATTGTATTCATGAGTCAGTAAAAAGATAAGAGCATCCCACGCAGAGCGCGACTATAAATGCAGATTACTAAAATTATTAATGAGTCAGTGGCTCCTAAAACCAAATATTTCAGTCGCCAACAGGGCTTAATTTCTAAGAAAAATTAAAAAGTAACACGATATAAAGCATGACAACGCGAATTTCGTTAAAAAATCACAGAAAATTTTTTATCGAAGGATCGCAACAAAAGGATATTTAACTTTCGTCAAAGAATCGCTGAAAAACGCAATTTTCCTCAAATGATCACGAAAAAAACGCGATTTTGATTAGAAGATCGCTATAAAAAAACATGCAATTTTCATGAGATTATTCCGAAAATCATGGGTTTCTCGTCAGAGGATTGGAGTAAAATGCAAAATTTTCGTCAAATGATCGCAAAGAATTTCAAAATTCGCCAAAGAATGACGATTTAGATGTCAAAGATTAGTCGACAAGTCTAAAAATTTTGTCGCCCCGTGGTGACTGGCGACCGCGAATGACCAGCTATAGTATATTAGTGAATTTAAGGTTTCGATATAAAGAAAAGGATTCACGTTATAAAGCGAATATATTTAAAAATATAAAAGCACAGTGTCAAATAGTATAGTCCAGATTTTACTATATGTATACCATTTCTTCAAAGTATTATAGAAAAAACTTGATGCATCCCTAAATTAACGGAAAAAAATGACGATACGACTTAGGACTAATTAATTTTTGTAGATACTTACATTTACGACATTCCTTTATAAAAAAACATTTAATAAAACCGTTTCATATTTTTAATATACATTTTTTTAAAGAAATTCTCAAAATCAATCTTTCAGTTTTATCAAAACTTTTCAACAGAAAATAACATAAAAATAACCATTAATTTTTCTTTCAAGTAGATTATATCTGTTACGGATATCTAACATATATATTTTTTAATTAATTCGAAAATTCATCAATATGAGCAAACATTATATAACAGATTCATGTTTCCAATTATTTTAAGAGCAATCTTTATTAACTTTGAATGAAATTACAGATATAAGGATTCAATTGTTATAATTTATGTACGATTCTAAATAATTTTGTTTAGATTCTATTTTAAGTTTAATATTTAAGAAATATTATGTAGGTTTGTGATCATAATTTTAAAGACTAATATTATTGTAAAAAATAATAAAAACTATTAATCAAATACAACTAATGCATAATATTCGTGAATACAAGTTCATATTTTTGTTTGTTATCGTAATTACACGCATTTTAAATTGTACAAATAACATCTGACAAAGATATAAGGTGTCCTGGGGTACTAACGCCAAATGCTAACTTTATGCGCAGTTACAAGTGTTGTAGTTGTATAAATACTAGAAGGTATACGCTATAGGTAGAGGGTATACGCTAGAGTCATGAACATGTGTATATACAATATAGGCCAAAGCTTTATTTGACAAACAAAGGGTATAAAGAGCTTTTTGAAAAAAAAATCGAGAGAGTATACGGCATATACCTCCGTATACCTTCCATTACATCCTTGGTAGTTACGAAGGAATTCAAGAAAAGGGCATTATTGATTCTGCTCTGAAAGTTTCTGGGTCATCTGAAACGCAAACATCTGCTAATAGTTAATTTGTTACAATTGTAGAATTATTCACTGGAATAAATACATGAGAGAGAACGTCGATCTAAAATTTGTGAGGTACATTCTGTGATGTAAAGACTATATATTTATTAGCCATTCATTGTTCATTACATAAATTTGTAGTGTATGTCACATTTTTTCAAAATGTTGTGGGAGATTTTAAATGTGTTCGCTAGGTAGCTCGTATTTCGAATATTCTGCGCAAAATTTAAACCGAGGTAACAGTAGCATCCACAAGTGTTATTAGCCTTGTTGGTTCTTTTTAATGAAATAAATATGTTTCTAATTTTTATTTTTTTATATGCACGAGAGACCATCATTATCATTGTTGAAAATCGAAAAGTACAAAGAAAAATTCATATGTCCTATATGCTTTAATTTTTCCATAGCAAAAGAATAAAATATCATATGATTATTACTGCACCCTGATATCGGAATAAATGATAAGTAAAAGTAGTTTGTAAATTTTTGTATCTTTAAAGTTTTATAATTTACATTTCATTATTCCATCTTATTTTATAGTTTTGCTTGCATGGCGCTATTACTCACATAGGTGGAGAATAACACCAAACAGCATTGGTCCAGAAATCACATCAATATATTTTATGAATGCATGTCTGCTAAAATATTCGTTGTTGCATACATAGTCAATAAATTGCTGTATCAAATATTATCCTATATTTATTGGAAAGAAAAGATCTAAAACTTAGCCGTGAAAATTGTTAAAATCTTAACGTGGCGTTATTGCCTCAAGACATTTCATATTCTAATTAAATAAAACTTGAGATTAGTGGTTGAAAAAATTATAACTATTTTTTATAAAATACAGTTCACTACAATATCGACTAATTATTCAAAAAACTAGCGATTACAAACTAGTTTGTAAAAGCAGTCAATCTTTCGATAATTTCAAATTTTGTGAAAAGGTTCTACGTATATTCACAATCGAAAATGGGGACTAATTAATGCAGTGCTTTCTTGTTATACATTGTTCCTGATCAGAATAAAACTAATATGATAAAACCGAGGGCATTAAAAAATCAAGAAAGGTAACATATAAGAAACAGTTTTGTGATTGTCTCCGAAATACTAGTTAGACATACATATTTTTAAAACAAAATAAGAAGAAATATGCTATATTGTTGTATACATATATATATATATATAAAATGTGTTTAAACGGCTGTTTGTTTATTATTTACTTCTAGAGTTACATAAAAACAAAACTATGTGCCTCAACAAGTGATATAACAATAGTCTACTATTTTGCTATATTTTTAAGCAAACATACATTATATAAGCTTTATTTACTATATCATTTCAGTACTTTATCACTGAAATTCGCAATTTGGTACATAGAGGAAATGTTACACAAAAGATTCAGATTACAATCGCGGGATTTGATGAGAAATTTTTTTTTACCTAAAGTAGTAGCAGAGCTCACTGCGAACTTGAATTAGTGTGCGTCGCACTAATAGCTGCACTACATTTTTCAATATGTAGTGAATTACACTACAAGTTTACAAAAGGTTCAGAAATTACTCTCAAACGTAGAAAGTTTCTCGCGTTTTTAAAATTCGGTTTCATAAGTTTTTTTGTTTCTTATGTAAAAATTACAAATATATATTTTTAACACTTTGTCTACAAATTTTCTAGTGATTTTAGATTCTAAAATAATTACACTCTTTGAAATATTTGTATTGGTATATATTCTTTTTCAGTAATTTTACTCAAAACAATCAGTAAATTACCACGATGTTTGATGATATTTTCGAAAATTTAGAACAGTATCGAAAAAAATCCGTTGATTGCTTTCAGTCTGCTGATTTTTTCGATCTTTCTTTTCGCGACATTTGACGTCAGTTTTAAGTGTATCAACTAATGAAAAGAATATTTGTCATTATTTGAAATTGTCATGTTTCATCAAATTCCACTAAAAATTTACCAAGCGGAATTGTATTTCATCTATTTCTTAAAGAATTATATAACAATTCTAAATGATAATTCCTTTAATAATCTGCTTTTCTCTTCTAGTCAGTTGTTATTTTCATTCATATCAAAGCCTGTATTAATTTACTATCAAATAAATATTATACCTATACAGTTGTTAATTACTTATACATTTAAGCTATTCATGAAATTTGAATTTCATTCATTTAACGATATCATTCATTAACAATTTATGAATAATATCTTAACCTTTTTCTGTCTTCCATAAAATGGTTTTATTCATATCTCATTAACCGTCTTTTGAGAGACATAAGATAATTAACATTCATACTCCTGTTGATAGTGTCCCGCAGCATCAAAAGTAATTTTCTACGCTTTTCCTTCTAATTTTCCGGTGGAATGATTTTATAAAATAATTATGCTCAATTAAACAATTTTAAGAAAACGAATAAGTGTTGCGCATAGGGTTTTCACGTACAAATTAATTAAAACGCTTAAATTAGGATAGAAAATGTGTACTTTTGATTAAAATTGATTGTTATAAATTACTTTATTTTATTACGAAGGTTAATATATAGATTGTCTTATATTTCAAAGATATTAAGATTTGTAAAATTGATTATTTAATAAGAAAAGATTCGTTTATAATTTGAAATGTCATGCTTTATAATTTTTTTTTTTTTTTTGGGGGGGGGCACACATTTTCTGTCCAGTTGTTTATTTCATTCAACTCAAAGCTTATTTAACATACTTGTTGAGTTTTATCGCTTCTTCCATGGTTTTAATCAAATCGTTTTCATATTTGCGCCTTGCTCAGACGATACTTTTTTGTTGATAAATTGTTTCTACGGAATGTTTTTATTGAACTTAAAATGAAGCTACGAAATGTATGAAGAAAATAAATTTGTAAGTAAAAGGGTACTTCTAGATTATCCCGTCGACCAAAAAATTATCGCCAAACTATAAGATTAAATGCCAATAATGGATGATTATGAATGTTACATTCAATGACATTAAATGCGATTCACGTGTTTAAAATGTCATTAAGTGATTTTTATTTCGACTTTTTATTAATATTTTTATTAATATTCTACTAATTCTTTGTTTTTTCGTTATTTAAAATAAAAATTATGTCAACATGTAAAATTTGGCTATTAGTTTGGCGATTTGTATAATTTGGCGAAATTGGTCGACGGGATAACCTAGAAGTACCAGAAAGAGATATGGTGTCCCCTAAATGTGATGTATTTTGTTGTTGCGATTATTTAAATAATATAAACACTTGTTTCATAGATACAGAAGTATTTTAATATAGCATTTGATCTTCCGAAAGATGAAATTAGGTAAATTAATTTACCGATTGAAAAATCGTGTCATAAATTAATCTAGTATAAACTTAGGTAAGTTTAATACATTCGTATACTCTAGTTAGGGGAGAGTGGGGATGAATGGGACAATTTTTACATTTTTACTAATAACTTAAGTTGTATACAGTCGTTAATAAAAAAATTACTTAAATAATACTTCAGAATTTAGCAACTTATTCACACATTAATTTCAATAAACAATTTTTTTTTATAATTTTTAATAATTTTTTTAAACATGCATGCATATTGTCTCTTTCATTCCCATGGTGGTGATGAATGGGACAGGTAAAAAAATTATTCCAAGCATATTTTATTTGAAAACTGAGTGATACATTTTATTTTGCTATATCTTGAGTAAAGCTAATATCAAATGACAACAGTCTTTTGGTTCTGGCCAGTTCCCAGAGGTCTAGGCTTTAGTAGTTTCATAACAATAACTTCAGATTAACAAAATAAATTTCTGGTGGATCGGTATATTAAAATAAGGAATTATTATCCTTTTTTCTCAAGAATTGTACTTGAAGGTTATCATTATCGTTTTTTAAAACCCTAGCAACGCAATGATAAATACTTTTTCCACATATCTTTGTTAGGAGAAAGTCGTCTTCTATTATAATATCCAAGCTGCAAACTTGGTGGTTCATATCACTTG
Organism: Maratus speculifer; assembly: GCA_964019185.1. Classification (NCBI taxonomy): domain Eukaryota; kingdom Metazoa; phylum Arthropoda; class Arachnida; order Araneae; family Salticidae; genus Maratus; species Maratus speculifer. The sequence goes on from CAXHSM010001594.1 coordinate 19,200, forward strand.
AAATCATGTTCAAATCACTACCATCTTTATCATGAAGTGATAAATTGACAGATTCATCTACTGTCCATACTTTTGCAAAAAATATTTCTTGAAGGCAGACAATTCATTTTTCTTATTAGTTTCTGTTTTTTTTTTCCAAATATTGTTTTTCTGGTGTATCGGTTAGAACACGACAGTGGCCTCGTTTTTTCCTCTTAACATCTGGTTTCTAGGTAGTGACAAAACGTAATTTTATCTATTGCGGATAGCCCTGGGGATGAATGTGATAGTCCCATTCATCCCCATAAACATTGTCCCATTCATCCTCATAGCCACATGGTTATATAAAACAGTGATTATTCTTAGCAAGCACTGTCAATATTGTTCATTTGCATCATAAGTATAACAAGATATTATATCATTTTGACATAAAAAATTATAAAGTTTTGAGAGAGTTAACTATCAATTAAATACTAAAAAGATTAAACAGATAAATTTACTTTGGTTTTTAAAAAATACACTTTGTACAATAGCTAATCTTCTGTTATGGATAATGCTTTGAAATTATGTCTGTTGAATGACCTTAGTACTACCATCTATCAGGTAAATTATCAAATTATTTATGTTTGTGGAACATATATAAATTTATGTTGTTCCATTCATATCCACTTTCCCCTATATAGTAATTTAATTTTGAAATGAACATAGATAATTTAAATATTAATATAAATGATATTGAAGATAAAATTTTATAGTAATGGATAGATTTTATAATACTATTAAATAATTTAAATAAGATAACTATACATTTGTTAATTAATTAAACATTTAAGCTATTCATGAAGTTTATATTTTATTCCTTTGATGATGTCATTCATTAACAATTTATGCATATTTATATCTCTCTACCATTTGCTGTCTTTCATAAAGTGGTTTTATTCATATCTCATTAACCGTCTTTTGAAAGACATAAGATAATTAACCTTCATATTCCTGTTGATAGTGTCCCGCAGCATTAAAAGTAATTTTCTACGCTTTTCCTTCTAATTTTCTGGTGGGATGATTTTCTAAAATAATTACGCTCAATTAAACACAAGAAAGCGATTAAGTCTTGCGCTAAGTGTGTTCATGATTCAAATTAATTAATAGGCTTAAATTAGGATAGAAAATAAGTACTTTTGCTTAAAATTTTTGATTGCCATAAATTACTTTATTTCATTACGATGGTTAACATATAGATTCTCTTATATTTCAAAGATATTAAGATTTAAAATTGATTATTTAATAAGAAAACATTCTTTTATAATTTGAAATGTCATGCTTTATAATTCTTTTGGCACACATTTTCTTGCCAGTTGTTTCTTTCATTCAACTCAAATCCTACTTAACATGCTTGTTGCGTTTTATCGCTTCTTCCATGGTTTTAATCAAATTGTTTTCATATTTGCGCCTTGCTCAGACGATACTTTTTTGTTGATAAATTGTTTGTATAGAATGTTTTTATTGAACTAAAAATGAAGCTACGAAATGCATCAAGAAAATTTGTAACAAAAAACATGGTGTGCGCGAAATGTGATGTATTTTGTTGTTGCGACTAATTAAATAGTATGAACACTTGTTTCGTAGATACAGAACTATTTTATAATAGCATCTGACCTTCCGAAAAATGAACTTAGGTAAGTCTAATACATTCGTACACTCTAGTTATATAGTAATTTAATTTTGAAATGAATATAGATAATTTAAATATTAATACAAATGATATTGAAGATACAATTTTATAGTATCGAAAAATTTTTATAATACTATTAAATAACTTAAATAAGATAACTATACATTTGTTAATTATTTATACACTTAGACTATTCATGAGGTTTGTATTTCATTCCTTTGATAATAGCATTCATTAACAATTTATACATATTTATATCTCTCAACTTTTGCTGTCTTTCATAGAATGGTTTTATTCATATCTCATTAACCGTCTATTGAGAGACATAAGATAATTAACCTTCATATTCCTGTTGATAATGTCCCGCAGCATCAAAAGTAATTTTCTACGCTTTTCCTTCTAATTTTCTGGTGGAAGGATTTTCTAAAATAATTATGCTCAATTAAACACTTTTATGATAGTGTTTTCATATTCAAATTAATTAATAGGTTTAAATTAGGATAGAAAGTGTGTACATTTGTTCAAAATTGATTTCTATAAATTACTTTATTGTACTACATTATTTCATTACGATGGTTAACATACATGGTGTTCCATATTTCAAAGATATTAAGATTTATAAAATTGATTATTTAATAAAAAGATATTCGCTTATAATGTGAAATGTCATGATTTATCATTTTTAAATAATAACTGCTAAAAAATTGTATCACAGCCATTTATTTTAAAAGTCTTTGAAAATTTAAAATAATAGTACCTTTGTTATTTCTTTTTGGTGTACCTTTCTAACAAATTGTTCCTTTGATTAATTTCAAAGCCTACTTAACATACTTGTTGCGTTTTATCACTACTTACATGGTTTTAATTGAATCATTTTTATTTTTATGCCTCGCGCACACGATACTTTTTTGTTGATAACAGATTTGTTTAGAATTTTTTTTATTGAACTGAAAATGAAGCTACGAAATGTATTAAGATAAATTGTAAGAAAAAGATATAATGTGCGCGAAATGTTATGTATTTTGTTGTTTTCACTACTTAAATAGCATGAACACTTATTTCAAAGATACAGGTTGTATTTTAATACAGCATTTTATCTCCCTAAAGATGAACTTAGGTAAGCCTAATACATTCGTGTGCTTTAGTTATAGAGTAATTTAATTTTGAAATAAATATTGATAAATTAATAACAATATACAGTGTCTCACATAAGTGATGGGACACTTGTGCTTTACAAAAGGAAACTAATCAAATAAATTAAAAAAAAAACTTGTACACATTTTTTTGTGGGTGAGTTTCATACTTAAATTTAATAAAAATTATTACATAACATACATTTTGTCAAAATATTAAAATATTAATTTAATAAAAATGCGAATGTTTAGAACGGAGCAAAAAATAGCTCACATAAGTGATAGGACACCATTATATATGCAACAAAAATCGTCTGAAATAAGCAATAAAAATATTTTTGGGGGTTTTATTTTTACTTAAAAGCAACTGGCAATAATTTATAAAATCGTCTGCAATATTTCTCTCCAGTTTGTTTTGGAATTTTTGTGTTTTTTAGATCTGTGTAGTCATGAATGCTGAACGAAAAGAAACTTCGCCTGAAATTCGAAAATTAGTTATTAATTTGCATATTGAACGTGGAAAATCTATTAGAAAAACTGCTGAAACACTTAACTTGAGTCGTTCAACAGTTTTCAATATCATTAAACGATATAAAAAGAATCATATGATTCTGGATAAAAGAAGACCTTGCCGACCATCAAAGCTATCCAATAGAATAAAGCGAATTGTCGTTCGAAATATTAAAAAAAAATCCAAAAAATAGTGCTTCAAAAGTTGCTGCTGATTTACAAGCATTATATGGAATAATTGTTAATCCTGAGACTATTAGAAGGGTAATTCGATCTGCTGGATATCACGGTAGAGTAGCCAGGAAAAAATTCTTTGTAAGTGAAAAGAATAGAAAACTCAGACTAGCTTTCGCAAAATCCAACATAAATAAGAATTCTGATTACTGGAACAAAGTTACATTTGCTGATGAGAGTAAATTTAATATATTTGGTTCTGACGGTAGAATCTTGGTGTGGAGAAAACCCAGGGAAGAATTCCGCAAACAGAACTTGGTACCAACAGTAAAACATGGTGGAGGAGGAGTTATGGTATGGGGGCGTATGTCGTCCGCTGGAGTTGGTAATCTTGTTTTTATTGACAGTATAATGGATCAGTACAAGTATATTGATATTTTAAAGCAAAATTTGAAATCTTCAGCACGAAAATTGAACCTTCATAACGATTTTAAATTCTACTAGGACAATGACCCCAAGCACACTGCTCTGAACGTTAGACTCTGGCTGCTATATAACTGTCCTGAAATAATAAAAACACCACCACAATCTCCAGACTTAAATCCCAGAGAGAATATTTGGCAAGAATTGGAATCAAGAATTCGCAAACACACCATTTCTTCAAAACAACAACTAAAATCGGTGCTTCAAGAAGAATGGGGTAAAATCACTCCAGAAATCACAAAAAAATTAGTCGAATCCATCCCAAAAAGATTAAATCATGTTTTAAAAGTAAAAGGAAATCCAACAAAATATTAAAACCTTTTAAAAAGTAAAGTTTTTGGATAAATATTTGATGGAAAAGTAAGTGTCCCATTACTTATGTGAGCCATTTTTTGCTCCGTTCTGAACAATTGTATTTTTACTAAATTAATGTTTTAATATTTTGACAAAATGTATGTTATATAATAATTGTTACTAACTTTAAATATGAAACACACCCAAAAATTTTTTGCACATGTTTGTTTATTTATTTTATTGCAGTTTCTTTTTATAAAGCACAAGTGTCCCATCACTTTTGTGAGACACTGTAAATAATATTGAAGGTAAAATTTTATTGTGAGGGATAGATTCGATAATGCTGTTAAATAACTCAAATAAGATAGTTAAACATTTGTTAATTACTCATATAGGGTAGATGTGCCAGTAATGGACCACCTTCCAGTAATGGGACACCTCGCACTTTTTAATTTATAAAAAAATAATAAATAATAGTTAAGCTTTTATTATTTTTTCTGAACTCCACCTTGCATGCTTTATAAGCTGGATTAATTTTTTACACTTTTCGTCAAAACAATTAGGAAGCAGAAAATAAAGTTTCACAGTTTTTGTTTTTCACTGAAAATCTTAATGAACATGCTAAGAGCAGACTTTCCTTACTTAGTTTATACCTTTTTTATTTTTCCGTGAAAATTGAATGTTTTTGTTTGGTTAGCAATATAAAACATTGAATTTAATATACCAATGTCCATTTACAAAATTTTATTTATTTTTAAGATTTTAGGAGGGGTGGTCCATTACTAGATTGCTTATTTCGTGATTTTCCAGTAATGGACCACCCAAGTGACCAATACAAAAAGTGTTATTTCAGTAGAAATAAAATATTTTGATTTAACTGAAAAGCTAAATAATCAAATTTAATACTTAAATTTTACCTATTAGAATTTAATAAAAGCAATTTCTTTATAAATAGTTGTTTTTAAAAAGTCATCCAAAATTGTAACAAAACACAAGCAGAACATTTGACAAGATCTAGATGTGCCGTTACAAAAGAAGTTGTTTTAAGTTGGTTCAGAAATGCAAAATCATATTTGGAAGAAGATATTATTAATATTTTCTTCCGAATTCTAAAGCATACAGAGAGAATTTTCAGTAAGGTTTCTTTTGTGCTCTTAAAACAAGGAAAATTTTGGGACCAAAATCAGTTAAAGATGTGTATTATTTAGTACCAAATAACGAAAAAGAACAAATGACTGTTATGGGATGTTTTTCAGCAAGTAATGAGATTGTTCCATTGGTGATAATATATCCATATAAGCATCTCTGAAGGGGAATTGTGGAATCAATCTGTGCCAAATTGATGGGCTATATAATTATCTGAAAATGGTTGGATAGTGCAAGAACATTTATCATTTTAAATGCATTCTAAAATTCTATATTGAATAGTTTGGACTATCAGAAAGGGATGATAAAATTGAAGATCTGTTATTTATATTTCATAGTTGCACAGCACATCATTCAGATAATGATATGAATGAAGATTGGAGACTTTTTTTAATGCCTTATTTTATCTGAACTTGATTTCAGTAAAACATTGTCTTTATCTTATAAATCCTTTAAATTTAAATATTTTGTTTTGTATCTTTATATTATAAATCCTTTAATGTTAGTTAATAATAAACAGTTAATAATATCATTAATATTTTGTTTTATATCCACATTATAAATCCTTGATTATAATAAATTCATAACTTAAATTTAGACATTTTGTTTTATGTTTTTCATTATAAATAATTAATGTAATGAATTTCTAACTTAAGTTTTAATATTTTGTTTTATTAGTATGCTTCAGCGTCGAAACTAGCCTTTTTTTAGGCCCGGGGCAAACATGGATTTTGGCGACCTCCACCTCCCACATATATGCATTCTTTATATAAAACACACCAAACAAAATCTTATTTTGGCGCCCCCTTCAGCTTCTGTTCTGGTGGCTCTCGGAGCACGTGCCCCCTCTGCCCCCCTTTAGTTTTGGCCCTGGTATGCTTTTATTAAGTTCTGGAGCAAAATACAATTGAAACAAGTTGGAAATTGCACGTGAAGCGTAGCAAATGAAGTGCGTTCGTACGATAACGAAGTTTTAAAAATATACAGATCTTCCTGATATAGTAGACAATACTTCGGATACAGTACAGTGGTTGAACTCTTTAAGTTCCTATAAACATGCAGGAAGTAATTTTCGTGACACCTCAGCAACATATATCATATTCATAAAGTGTGGCACAGTTGAATATAATTAAAACATGTCCCAAACAATATTTCCCCGTATAGCATTATGTAGTGGAATACTTTTGTGTGGCCCTGTAATTTAATAATAAAATTCTTTGCATCTCAGATTGTACAGAATTTATATTTTAGTATATATATACGTCATAGGTTCATGTCAATTTTATTATGTTCGAATCAGTGTAACACCATTAAAATGCATTTGCAACTTTTTTCCCCATTGACTGTAATGTAACGGAATACTTTTGATAGTTCCTGTAATTGATCTATGCGTCTGATTATCATAAGATCTGAAATGACTCGACAAAATTATGTAATAATTATATGTTTTAAATTTCAAACAATTAAAATGCATTTTAAACTTTTTTCCCCAATGACCGTAATGTAACGGTATTCTTTTGATTTTCCCTGTAATTGATCTATGCATCCGATTTTCATAAAATTTGAAATGACTCGACAAAATTATGTAATAATTATATATTTTAAATTTCAAACGATTCGGTTGGGTAGTTTTGCGTTGTTATATGCGGACAGACAGACAGACGGACAGACAAACGGACAGATAGACGGACAGACGGACGGACTGAACGACAATTATAGGTGCTACGTATTTACATAATTACGAACGCACCTAAAAACAATTATCTGTTATTTTTTGTAGGGTGGCCCATTACTGGAACATAGGCGGTCCATTACTGGAACATAGGTGGTCCATTACTGTGCTTTTGGGTGTTTAGACATATTTCTATTATTTAAAATTAAATTTTTATTTCTATTGGAAAATGTAACTATGGGATTAGTTAAATATTGTTGAAAGATTAATATAATATGAAAAAAATGGAATACAATAATTATAACTATTAAAAAAATTATTTTTTAGAGAAATTCCTTAAGGGGGTCCATTACTGGCACATCTACCTTATTTTAGCTTTTTACGAAATTTGAATTTCATTTATTAAACGATATCATTCATAAAAACTTTATGCATTTATATCTCTAAACCATTTGTTGCCTTCCATAAAATTATTTTATTCATTTGTCATTATCTTCTTTTTAAAGTCATAAGATAACACTATGCAACAAAGTAAAAAAAGGATTTTTTTCCCTGGATTCACAATATATAATTATGATTTGCCACCTTAAAACTATGTGAATATTGAAATAAAATTCTTCTATCATTTCAAGTTTAGTATCGAAACGAATTTATTGATCTTACTTAAAATTATATGAAATAGTGACATGAATTTTTATTTTACATTAAAAAAACTTTTTTTTTCTTGAACGATTGGCTTTCTTTTTATTGTCAGTAGTGGCAGGACAGTAAAAGAAGGTGCTGGAAATAACAAAATCAGATGGAAAAACTCTCCGAAAACAGCCCTACGCCAAAATTTTGTATAATGCAAAGTGGCTGTTGAAGAGAGAGAAAATAATCGGCATTATATGGGTGTAAATGATTTTACTCGTAGTTCGAAAAAAGATATTGGCAGGAGGATTAAACACAATACTAAGAAACTTTTTAACTTGCGAACAATTTATATGCTTGCAACAATTTCTGTACAAATGTCCCTGCAATGCAAAAGGTAGGCTCATTATTTAAGAAAAACTCTTAATCTATTAATTATTTCAAATGTTAAAATGAAAGAAAATTTTTGACTGAAAACATTTTTTTTTTCGATTTGAATGGAATTCGAGAAATTGACAAATTAAAATTAATAGGAAATTGATAATTAATTCCAGTACTAATGAGCAAAAATCTATATCAAGTAGTCAAAAGTCAAACACATCTTTCTTTAATGAATATAACTTTTATTTGAAGAAATAAATTGCTGTAACTTTGGTGTCGACACTTTTACATAATAATTGAAAGTTGTATAATTATACTAAATCCACCGCATGTTCTATAGCGGAGGCAAAAGACAATAAATAGGGCAACTGACACGGTGAGACTTATAACTTAGATGCATAAAATTTAATGAAATCAATCGGAATTTTTTTTCTTTTTTCAAATTAAGTTTTTCGTTTACTTGTAAGCTTTAACTTATACATTTTTCTTAAACACCCTCTCTGTCATTTTTTTGTCTATCTAGTTGAGTATAAAATTGTAGAGCAAATATAAGATCCAAAAAAGAATATTTTTACGTTATTTGTAAATTATTCGCAGTATATCATTGCTTACTAGATAAACAGTGTTTCATAGATGCCTAATCAATCATTGTTAATGTCAGAAGAACCTGCTTTCTGTCACATCTAGTTTGCAACGGAATATGGATGTCTTTGGATCCATCCATAAATATAAGGGGAGTTTCTTATAAAAGTTATATCAGCCGTAGCACTTTTTCACGGAAAATGATACAAAGTGACATATGTATAAATAAGATAACCCTTTATAAAAAACTGAAATAACAATAAAACAATAACTTCAAACATATATAAAAAGGAAAATCTACATTGATTCTGTGCAATAAAATATTTATGTGTTGTGATTTAAAAATATTTACCACTGTTATGACAAAGTTTTGTCTTTTTTTTCATATCACACTGATATGTTTAACAGAAATTAATATTAACATGATCATTATGACAATTTTTACAAAAATTACATTAAATCGTTTGTATTTTACTTTTTAGATACGTTGTCGTCTGGTTTGTCCGTCTGTCTAATCTGCATTAGACAGAAAAAGGACAGCACAAATAACCTTATCGAGTTTACGGCTGAAATTCCAGAATTAGTTAAAACTCGATTTGTATATAAAAGCGAAATCTGTTTGCAAATAATATCTTGGTGTAAAAAACCTGAAAACTCAATTTTATTTTAGAGGTTGACTCATAGATGTGTTTTCGTGCAGCCAAAGATATGAAAACATGAAGAACTGGGAGTAGAAAATCACAATTGTAAACCTACAAGTCCACCGTTAAAATCGAGTTTTCAGGTATTTTCTACCAAGATTTCTCTCACTTGGTAGACCGATTGCGTTTCAATATGCGAATCGAGGTTTAACTAATTCTAGAATTTTATCCGTGAAGTCAATGAGATGATTCTCTGTGCTTTACTACAAATCACACATCAAATTGAAAGCAAACAAACGTAGTTTTTCTAAAAAATGTTCAACACGGGCATTTTTAGCTATACGGAACACATGTTTGCCTTTGTCTTAATATTTGCATGTGTCCTAATTTTGTAAAGTCTAATTCTCCCCACACTTCAGTTGACAAGACCTTTAAGAGAATGCAATACCTTTGAAACATTTTTTTTTCAATTTTGAAGAATACTGTAATATATGTAGTGGCTTAATACTTAATACTAAAAAGAAATTAAAAAAATATTTAAATCTTGTAGAACACCCTATATTACTAATTTTTTTTTATTTATTTTTTTTTTAAATCTCTAAATAATAAATATGAATATTTTTGCTTCGATTTTTCCCCATTCATTAGACTACAGAAAACTGTGCATTGATTTTTAGATGTATGGGATTTTACATGTACTATCACTTTTTTCCTCTCGTGCAATTGAAATATGAAAAAATAATTAACTAACTTTCAATCTAAATATTTTTTAATAACTATTAACCATGCACAAAAATATTAAATGCACTATGCAATACAAGTAAAAAAAAACAATCTATCAAGAAAATAAGCCAAGCTAAATTAGGAAAAAAGCCTTAATATTTATTGAACAAGCAAATTATAAAAATATGAACATGGAGAAAAAACATTTTAAATTTTTCATTTGTATCTGTAATTGCTTTGAATCTATACTAACAAAATTCACAATACCTCGCGATATAATTGTCGTATTGGTAAAAATTAGGTGTCAAAATATTCAAAATTGAAGAAGGTTTTGGTTAATATTCGAAAAAGAAAATCGATATTTTGACTAATTCCATAATCCTGCGTCCGAGCGACCAGTATCCGTGCCGCATAAAGTACTCAGAATCCTTGATGATTCTCACCAATAAATTTTTATTGTAAAAGTTGCGCTATTTAAACCGAGCATTTTCCAATTCAATTAGAGAAAAATTTCTGCTTTAAAAAATCGACGATAAGAGATTAAAAAGTCTGTAAAAAGCTCTCGTCCTGAAGGTGTTAATAATAAACGCAATAGCCTTTTCAGTTTTGTCAATGAACTCTGGCAAAGACGAGCCGTTAATTCTTAAATTGACTCAGCCGGCTCGTCGTTTGTTCATAGTGTCTATAATAGCTTATTTTTTTATTTGGAACTTTATATTATAATTGGATATATGTATGTAAGAAAATACAAAAAATCAGACCTATTGATTACTTTTTTAATAAATCGCCCCTCAATGTTGATACGGGCCCCATGACTAATAATCACGGGTTTTACAGGGCAACAAGAAACCTAAGTTTATCGTATTAATTTAAGTACCACTACTTTTATATTTAACCTCTTTAGACATGAGGTACACAAACATGTACCTCCATTCTTTTCCTCATAAAAACTCAACTGTTCGAATTTTTTGCATTTTTACTTTACTTCTATATAGCTGAATGTTTTTTTTTTTTTTTTTTTTTTTTTTTTTTTTTTTTTTTTTACTTTAAAACGAAACCGACAAATGTCAGAACTGATGAATATTACCTCATAAAATAAATATTTTTTCATCCGAGTTTCAAAAATTCCTTCAAGACATTGTGGCCAAAAAAAAGAAGAAATATTCATATTTATTTAATTTAAATGCTTCACATTAAAAAGTTTTGGGGATTTGCTGATATTTACTTGTTTAAAGGCCTTAATTTTGATACTGCGTAAATTTATATTACTGCTAATTGAACTGACGTTTTAAGGGGATTAGTACTTTTATATCCATATTTGTAAACCTAAATTACCAGCCCCCTAAAGTACTCATTTCATAAAAATGATTCTTTCTGTCATCTATGGTGTCCTTTTGATAATGCAAAAACAATAAATATATATTTGTAGAGTTATTTTATGCTCAGGTCGGATGATGTTAAAGGGAAAAATATTCCTAGTACAAATTATTATTTTATTTTTTCTATTAAATAAAAAGTCGAAATTTACGTAGCTAACTTTCACGGAAAAGAATATCGTTACCAAATAAAATTTAAATGAATAGCAGTAATTCAACGATACATATATTTAATGTAAATCTTTTTTTTTTACTTGCCGCGTATTTTATAAATTATTAAAGCATGCATACCTTGAAGAACTGTTCATAAAGAATTAAGACTTTTATTTAAATAAATATTGTAATAAAAGAAAACATTGTAATGTATGCCACTCCTTATCTCAATATTTCCAGGTAATTACTTCT
>CAXHSM010001595.1:0-17000 GCA_964019185.1 Maratus speculifer
TGTGTCACCCCCACACTCTGCTCTCCCCAGGGGTGGGGGTCACATTTTTAATTTCTTTACAACACCAGTTGTGTGACACATCATTTGAAAGGTCTGCAACTGTTTATTCATTTTATGGATGTCTTGTGTGTCCACTATGGATGTCCACTCTGCCCCCCCCAGGGGGGCACATTTTCAATTTTTTACAACACCAGTCGTGTGACATATCATTTGAGAGGTCTGCAGCTGCTTATTCATATTATGGATGTCTTTTGTGTCGCCTCCCGCTCTGCCCCCCAGGGGGGCACATTTTTAATTTCTTTACAACACCAGTCGTGTGACACATCAGTTGAAAGGTCTGCAACTGCTTATTCATACCATGGGGTATTGGCGAGCACAGCAAGCAGGGGTAGCCAATAATTTGGAATCGCGAAGCGATTACGCGGGGGGTTGGCGAGCATAGCGAGCAGGGGGGCGGCGCCCCCTAGTATTGCTAAATAAAAGAAACCACAATATTGCAGTTTAAATGATACACAAATGCAATTATCTTTAACGACACTTCCATATATGAATCATAACCACTCGAAAAGTTTGACAGAATTCCAAAACCATAAAGCACGGATGTTAGAAATGTCAAATAACATTATCTTTTACATTAAATCTAATTCCTACCTGTTTCGTCTGGAAACTTGTGAAGGAAGTATTTTTAAAATTAATGCCTACTACCGCAGAACGCATACCTGAAAGGCGAGCACGCACTGTCCCTTAAAAGACAATAGATGTGTGAACAAAATCTGAGGAAAGATCTCCGTATTTTAGGTCATAATGTTAAAATAATTGTCATCTAGAAAAATGCCCCTCCTTCTAGAGAAGCCGCATTCAATTATGCTTCTGAAAATTCAGATTTTCCAGAAAATAAAGGACTTCTTAGAACGATTATTGCTAAATAAAAGAAATCACAACACCACAGTTAAAATGAAAAACAAATACAATAATTTTTAACTTTCTTCAAAAAAATTTTCATGATATTCTATGACATATCCATATATAAATCATAACCACTCAAAAAGTTTAACACGATTTCAAAACCATAAAGCATGTTTGTTAGAAATGTCAAGTAACATTATCTTTTACATTAAATCTAATCCCTACGAAATTAATGTGGAAACTTTTGAAGGAAGTATTTACAAAATTAATGCCCACAACTAAAGAAAGCATATATGAAATACGACCACTCACGACCACAATAGATATGCGAACAAAATCTGAGAAAAGATCTTCTTAGATTCTTAGACCGAATATTGCTAAATAAAAAAAATCCCAATATCACAGTTTAAATGAAAAACAAATATAATAATCTTTAACGACACTTCCATACATAAATCATAACCACTCGAAAAATTTTACACCATTTCAAAACCATAAAGCATGTGTGTTAGGAATGTCAAATAACGTTATCTTTTACATTAAATCTAATCCCTTACCAGTTTCGTCAGAAAACTTGTGAAAGAAGTATTGACAAAATTAATGTCTACTATACTAGAGAAAACATACTGGAAAGGAAACCATTTACTGTCCCTTTAAAGACTACAGATGTGCGAACAAAATCTTAGAAAAGATCTCTGGGTTTTAGGTCATAACGTTCCAATAATAGTCATCTAGAAAAATGTCTCTTCTTCTAGGGAAGAGATCATGAAATCATCCTCCCATCTCATAAATCTTAGAAACAAAATGAAAAGTGAACAATATTTGATTTACGCGCCACCTGAAAAACTGGCTGTTCCTAAGGTGTTTTTTTCTCCCAAAATTTTTTGATTTTACTGTTGGAGTCACATAGCTATATTAGACCAGTTAGTAAAATGGTAGGCGAAACATCGTTTGAGGAGCGTTTTATGTATGTTAAACTATTTAACGTTTTTTGAAATTGATATACGTTAGTGAGGTTCACTAAAAATTAATTCCTGTATTATAGAAAGCATATAGCATTTAGAGGGACACACATAAGATTTCAGATACTGTATTGTATCCGAAGTACCGTATATTTTAAAAACTTCGTTATACTACTAACGCACCTCATTTGCTACGTCTGATATGCAATTTCCAATTTTTTCACATCACATTAAATGTATATATTTTGTACATTTCACAAGTATTTTGTATAAAATATATCTAGCACATACAATTATGCTTCTGAAAAGTAAGATTTTTCCAGAAAACAAAAGAATTTTAAGAGCAAATATTGCTAAATAAAAAAATCACAATACCACAGTTTAAATAAAAAACAAATACAACAATTTTTAACGAAACTCCCATATATAAATCCTAACCATTCGAAAACTTTTACACGATTTCAAAACTATAAACCATGTATATTAGAAATGTCAAAAAACATTATCTTTTACATTAAATCTAATCACTACCAGTTTCATCTGGAAACTTGTGAAGGAAGTATTTACAAAATTAATGCCTTACTACGGGAGAAAGCATGCTTGACAGGAGACCACTCAGTGTCCTTTGAAAGACAATAGATGTGCGAACAAAATTTGAGAATAGATCCCCGTGTTTTAAGCCATAATGTTTCAATAATTGTCATCTAGAAAAATGTCTCTTCTTATAAAGAAGAGATCATAAAATCCTCTTCCCATCTCGTAAATCTTAGAAACACAATGAAAAGGAGGTGAACAATATTTATTTTATGTGTCACCTTAAGAACTGGCAGTATTTTCTTTTTTTTTTCCCACGAAATTTTATATTGTGATATAGTTGTAATATTGCTATATTAGAGAAGTTGGAAAAATGATGACAAACATATAACAAGTCGTAAATTGCAAGTCAAACGTGGCAATTGAGGTACTTCGTACTATAACTAGTGGTATAAATATTCAGATTTTGGAGCAATAATTGTCGTACTCTTACCAAAAATGCGTGAATTTAAAATTCCTTACGATTAAATATATTGAATTGAATAATACAGAAATAAAACAATTCCGTCTTGAAAAGGCCATAATTATCATAGTAATTTAGAATCTTTGCTTACCACGGGATATCATGAAATTGATTTCGTATGATAAGATATAACAGAATGAATACCATACGTTTCACAAGAATTGTGCATAAAGTATATTTACGACATTCAATTATACTTCGGAAAACTAAGATTTTTTTCAAACAATAAAAGAATTCTTTGCGCGAATACCTCTAAATAAAAAAAAACAATTTAAATGAAAAACAAAAATTATAATCTTTAACTTACTTCGAAAAAAAAATTATGATGTCTTACGACACTTCCATATATAAATTATAACAACTCAAAAAACTTTTACAAGATTATAAATCCGTAAAACATGTATATTAGAAATGTCAAATAGCCATTATTTTTTACATTAAATCTAATCTCCACCAGTTCCATCTTGAAACTTGTGAAGCAAGTATTTACAAAATTAATGCCTACTACTGGAGAAAACATAAAGAAAAGGCGATCGTTCACTGTTTTGTTGTGGAAAAACGAATGAATACAAAATTTATTATACTATTAAATATCATAATTCAAATACGGAAATAATGGAATTCCATTTTGAATAGAGTGTAATTATCATGGCAACAAAGAATCATTGCCTATCACGGGATATCTCTAAATTAATCACGTATGATAGGATTTGGTTAAATGACGACTACTTTTATTAATATCTTATTAAATTTTCCTTCAATTTTCATAAATTTTGGAATGATTCAACGAAATTCTTCTAAAATTGAATCCATTCAAGAGCCAAAACATTATGACCTAATAACGTATTGGCCAACCTTAGGACACAAAACAGCTACAAACTGCCTTGGCATGGATGCCACAAGTGCTTGGTAGATGACCGGAGATAAATTGTATTAGTTGTTCAAGGAGCGGTTATGCACGACCGAGACATTCCAAAATGATTGTTTTTGAGCACTGGTCTGGCGTTGAATGACATCCGAAATGTGTTCTTTTTGGATCAAAAATCACCCTCAATTCTCATAAAGCATATAAACAAAATGAAAAAGAAGTGACCGACATTTATTTTGCATTCCATCTTAAAAATTGTGTACATTTTTTTAATGTAAGATTCTTAGAGCTTACCTCTATTCAATTAGTAAAAAGCAAATCTATAATAAGACAAGAACAAAACTTTGGTCCCCAAACCTTCCTTCGAAATATTTTTCTGGCTACGGCCTGGTTATCAGATTTACCTGCAGATATGTGAAGGGGAAAAAAAGGGCAGATTGATAATATATTTCTGGATAATACATACCTCAAAAACACCTATACTGTCCGTTTTTTTAAATAAAACAATAGATGTTCAAACAAAATCCGAAAAACGATCCCCGTGTTTCAGGTCATAATGTTCCAGTAATTGTCATCTAGAAAAATGTCTCTCCTTCTAGAGTAGAGATCATAAAATCATCCTTACATCTCATAAATCTTAGAAGCCAAAATGAAAAGGAGGTGACTGACATTTATTTTGCGTCCCATCTTAAGAATTGTAATTTTTTTTTCCAAAAGTGTTTTGCGTTGGTGTTAATCTAAATAAGACTCTTAATACTTACCTCTATTCAATTAATAACAAGTAAGAAAAATCATGCGTTAAGCATAGATTATGAAGCATTTTCCAACGCTTCATGAAATCTTTAACAAAACTTCGTTATTTTGGTAAATAAGGATATAAAGCCAAATATAGCCAAATATGTATTCCAGTACTATTGAACAGCCCTGTATTCGATCTGTCACCTAATATACATATTATATAACCGGAAAATTTATTTCAGTAAAAAATGCCTAGTAGCTTGAAATTTCTCTTTCAGCAATTTATGTTAATAGATGGAAACATACTTGAATACTATGTTCAGCCTTGTAGTTTCCGTGGTACCTTTATTACAGATCAGTGTTAAGATAAAATTTATTTTAAACTAAAGCACTCTTAAAACAACTGAAATCACTTTCTCACAAGTTATCATTCATAGGCTCCATGTACCCAATTCTTTGCGTGGCTCTGTATATCATTTTATCTGTATTCTGCAAACATTTCTTAGTAAATTTAATGCAGTTCAGCGTAAAAATGCATAATTTATTTAAGAATCACCTTGCAGTAAATTATGCTCATATTCAGTAACGTTGGCGAGCTCTTTCGGATAGCCCTGTATATCAACTATAACATTTATACACTCTTATAATGTACAAAGATTTAGTAAAACTTAAATGCGTATATCATAATTAAAATGTATTACATCCATCCATCAGCCATCATCGGAAACATATACAGTCCGTCAGCAGGAATATACTATTTGAAATATTTTGTATGTCCCTGTAAATGCAATGTACTTCATATTACACAAGACGGCATCGTATAATTTATATTAAGCCTCAGTGACATATATCAGTTTTGTTATAGATGAAACAGTTTAATATATTTAAAATATGTCACACACAATTTCCCCTTTTACCATATCTAATGGAATTATTTTGTATGACCCTGTAAATGAATAATAGCTGAATTTACACCTTATATTTTATAGAATGCATATTTTAATGCACCTCGTAAAAGCATATAAATTTTAATATGTTTGACAGGGTATAACATCTTTAAAATTCATTTGAAACGATTTTCCCCATAGGCCGTAATGTAATGGGAAATTTGATTCTCCCTGTAGATAAACTAATCATGGTAGAAATCTCATTTTCAATAGGGTTCGTGCTAGGGTAAACGTCAATAATGTCCTAAAATTTCATGGCAATCCGAGTATATTTACGTGAGTTAGGGCGCGGACAGACGGACAGACAAACCGAATGCATAAGCACTTTTCAACTTTGTTGGAAAGTGCTAAAAAAGCAAATTTAAAATAAGACAAAAATAGAACTTTGTACTCCAAATCTTTCTTCGAAATATTTTTCTGGTTACGCTATCAGATTTATCTGGAGACACGCAAAGTAACTATCTGGCAGATTGATAATATATTTCTGGATAAAACATACATTAAAATTGCCTATACTGTCCGTTGCTTTATAAAACAATAGATGTGCACACAAAATCCGAAAAACAACCCCTGTGTTTCAGGCCATAATGCCCCAGTAATTGTCATCTAGAAAAATGTCGCTCCTTCTAAGGAAGAGATCATAAAATCATCCTTACATCTCACAAATCTTAGAAACAAAATGAAAGGAGGTGACCAACATTTATTTTGCGTTGAATCTTAAGAATTGTAAACATTTTTTTTTCCAAAAGTGTTTTGCGTTGGTGTTAATTTAAATAAGACTCTTAATGCTTACCTCTATTCAATTAATAAAAAAGCAAATTTAAAATAAGACAAAAATAGAACTTTGTACTCCAAATCTTCCTTCAAAATATTTTTCTGGTTACGCTATCAGATTTATCTGGAGACACGCAAAGTAACTATCTGGCAGATTGATAATATATTTCTGGATAAAACATACCTTAAAATTGCCTATACTGTCCGTTGCTTTATAAAACAATAGATGTGCACACAAAATCCGAAAAACAACCCCCGTGTTTCAGGCCATAATGCCCCAGTAATTGTCATCTAGAAAAATGTCGCTCCTTCTGAGGTAGGGATCATAAAATCATCCTTACATCTCACAAATCTTAGAAACAAAATGAAAGGAGGCGACCAACATTTATTTTGCGTTGAATCTTAAGAATTGTAAACATTTTTTTTTTCCAAAAGTGTTTTGCGTTGGTGTTAATTTAAATAAGACTCTTAATGCTTACCTCTATTCAATTAATAAAAAAGCAAATTTAAAATAAGACAAAAATAGAACTTTTTACTCCAAATCTTCCTTCGAAATATTTTTCTGGTTACGCTATCAGATTTATGTGGAGACACGCAAAGTAACTATCTGGCAGATTGATAATATATTTCTGGATAAAACATACCTTAAAATTGCCTATACTGTCCGTTGCTTTATAAAACAATAGATGTGCACACAAAATCCGAAAAATGATCCCCGTGTTTCAGGTCATAATGTTCCAGTAATTGTCATCTAGAAAAATGTCTCTCCTTCTAGATTAGGGATCATGAAATCATCCTTACATCTCATAAATCTTAGAAATCAAAATGAAATGGGGGTGACCGACATTTATTTTGCGTTGAATCTTAAGAATTGTAAACATTTTTTTTTCCAAAAGTGTTTTCCGTTGGTGTTAATTTAAATAAGACTCTTAATGCTTACCTCTATTCAATTAATACAAAAGCAAATTTAAAATAAGACAAAAATAGAACTTTTCACTCCAAATCTTCCTTCGAAATATTTTTCTGGTTACGCTATCAGATTTATCTGGAGACACACAAAGTAACTATCTGGCAGATTGATAATATATTTCTGGATAAAACATACCTTAAAATTGCCTATACTGTCCGTTGCTTTATAAAACAATAGATGTGCAAACAAAATCCGAAAAATGATCCCCGTGTTTCAGGTCATAATGTTCCAGTAATTGTCATCTAGAAAAATGTCGCTCCTTCTAAGGTAGGGATCATAAAATCATCCTTACATCTCACAAATCTTAGAAACAAAATGAAAGGAGGCGACCAACATTTATTTTGCGTTGAATCTTAAGAATTGTAAACATTTTTTTTTTCCAAAAGTGTTTTGCGTTGGTGTTAATTTAAATAAGACTCTTAATGCTTACCTCTATTCAATTAATAAAAAAGCAAATTTAAAATAAGACAAAAATAGAACTTTTTACTCCAAATCTTCCTTCGAAATATTTTTCTGGTTACGCTATCAGATTTATGTGGAGACACGCAAAGTAACTATCTGGCAGATTGATAATATATTTCTGGATAAAACATACCTTAAAATTGCCTATACTGTCCGTTGCTTTATAAAACAATAGATGTGCACACAAAATCCGAAAAATGATCCCCGTGTTTCAGGTCATAATGTTCCAGTAATTGTCATCTAGAAAAATGTCTCTCCTTCTAGATTAGGGATCATGAAATCATCCTTACATCTCATAAATCTTAGAAATCAAAATGAAATGGGGGTGACCGACATTTATTTTGCGTTGAATCTTAAGAATTGTAAACATTTTTTTTTCCAAAAGTGTTTTCCGTTGGTGTTAATTTAAATAAGACTCTTAATGCTTACCTCTATTCAATTAATACAAAAGCAAATTTAAAATAAGACAAAAATAGAACTTTTCACTCCAAATCTTCCTTCGAAATATTTTTCTGGTTACGCTATCAGATTTATCTGGAGACACACAAAGTAACTATCTGGCAGATTGATAATATATTTCTGGATAAAACATACCTTAAAATTGCCTATACTGTCCGTTGCTTTATAAAACAATAGATGTGCAAACAAAATCCGAAAAATGATCCCCGTGTTTCAGGTCATAATGTTCCAGTAATTGTCATCTAGAAAAATGTCTCTCCTTCTAGATTAGGGATCATGAAATCATCCTTACATCTCATAAATCTTAGAAATCAAAATGAAATGGGGGTGACCGACATTTATTTTGCGTTGAATCTTAAGAATTGTAAACATTTTTTTTTTCCAAAAGTGTTTTCCGTTGGTGTTAATTTAAATAAGACTCTTAATGCTTACCTCTATTCAATTAATACAAAAGCAAATTTAAAATAAGACAAAAATAGAACTTTTCACTCCAAATCTTCCTTCGAAATATTTTTCTGGTTACGCTATCAGATTTATCTGGAGACACACAAAGTAACTATCTGGCAGATTGATAATATATTTCTGGATAAAACATACCTTAAAATTGCCTATACTGTCCGTTGCTTTATAAAACAATAGATGTGCAAACAAAATCCGAAAAATGATCCCCGTGTTTCAGGTCATAATGTTCCAGTAATTGTCATCTAGAAAAATGTCGCTCCTTCTAAGGTAGGGATCATAAAATCATCCTTACATCTCACAAATCTTAGAAACAAAATGAAAGGAGGTGACCAACATTTATTTTGAGTTCCATCTTAAGAATTGTAAACATTTTTTTTCCAAAAGTGTTTTGCGTTGGTGTTAATCTAAATAAGACTCTTAATGCTTACCTCTATTCAATTAATACAAAAGCAAATTTAAAATAAGACAAAAATAGAACTTTTCACTCCAAATCTTCCTTCGAAATATTTTTCTGGTTACGCTATCAGATTTATCTGGAGACACACAAAGTAACTATCTGGCAGATTGATAATATATTTCTGGATAAAACATACCTTAAAATTGCCTATACTGTCCGTTGCTTTATAAAACAATAGATGTGCACACAAAATCCGAAAAATGATCCCCGTGTTTCAGGTCATAATGTTCCAGTAATTGTCATCTAGAAAAATGTCTCTCCTTCTAGATTAGGGATCATGAAATCATCCTTACATCTCATAAATCTTAGAAATCAAAATGAAATGGGGGTGACCGACATTTATTTTGCGTTGAATCTTAAGAATTGTAAACATTTTTTTTTCCAAAAGTGTTTTCCGTTGGTGTTAATTTAAATAAGACTCTTAATGCTTACCTCTATTCAATTAATACAAAAGCAAATTTAAAATAAGACAAAAATAGAACTTTTCACTCCAAATCTTCCTTCGAAATATTTTTCTGGTTACGCTATCAGATTTATCTGGAGACACGCAAAGTAACTATCTGGCAGATTGATAATATATTTCTGGATAAAACATACCTTAAAATTGCCTATACTTTCCGTTGCTTTATAAAACAATAGAAGTGCACACAAAATCCGAAAAACGGTCCCCGTGTTTCAGGTCATAATGTTTCAGTAATTGTCATCTAGAAAAATGTCTCTCCTTATAGAGTAAGTATCATAAAATCATCCTTACATCTCACAAATCTTAGAAACAAAATGAAAGGAGGTGACCAACATTTATTTTGAGTTCCATCTTAAGAATTGTAAACATTTTTTTTCCAAAAGTGTTTTCCGTTGGTGTTAATTTAAATAAGACTCTTAATGCTTACCTCTATTCAATTAATACAAAAGCAAATTTAAAATAAGACAAAAATAGAACTTTTCACTCCAAATCTTCCTTCGAAATATTTTTCTGGTTACGCTATCAGATTTATCTGGAGACACGCAAAGTAACTATCTGGCAGATTGATAATATATTTCTGGATAAAACATACCTTAAAATTGCCTATACTTTCCGTTGCTTTATAAAACAATAGATGTGCACACAAAATCCGAAAAACGGTCCCCGTGTTTCAGGTCATAATGTTTCAGTAATTGTCATCTAGAAAAATGTCTCTCCTTATAGAGTAAGTATCATAAAATCATCCTTACATCTCACAAATCTTAGAAACAAAATGAAAGGAGGTGACCAACATTTATTTTGAGTTCCATCTTAAGAATTGTAAACATTTTTTTCCAAAGGTGTTTTGCGTTGGTGTTAATCTAAATAAGACTCTTAATGCTTACCTCTATTCAATTAATACAAAAGCAAATTTAAAATAAGACAAAAATAGAACTTTTCACTCCAAATCTTCCTTCGAAATATTTTTCTGGTTACGCTATCAGATTTATCTGGAGACACACAAAGCAACTATCTGGCAGATTGATAATATATTTCTGGATAAAACATACCTTAAAATTGCCTATACTGTCCGTTGCTTTATAAAACAATAGATGTGCAAACAAAATCCGAAAAATGATCCCCGTGTTTCAGGTCATAATGTTCCAGTAATTGTCATCTAGAAAAATGTCTCTCCTTCTAGAGTAGAGATCATAAAATCATCCTTACATCTCATAAATCTTAGAAGCCAAAATGAAAAGGAGGTGACTGACATTTATTTTGCGTCCCATCTTAAGAATTGTAATTTTTTTTTCCAAAAGTGTTTTGCGTTGGTGTTAATCTAAATAAGACTCTTAATACTTACCTCTATTCAATTAATAACAAGTAAGAAAAATCATGCGTTAAGCATAGATTATGAAGCATTTTCCAACGCTTCATGAAATCTTTAACAAAACTTCGTTATTTTGGTAAATAAGGATATAAAGCCAAATATAGCCAAATATGTATTCCAGTACTATTGAACAGCCCTGTATTCGATCTGTCACCTAATATACATATTATATAACCGGAAAATTTATTTCAGTAAAAAATGCCTAGTAGCTTGAAATTTCTCTTTCAGCAATTTATGTTAATAGATGGAAACATACTTGAATACTATGTTCAGCCTTGTAGTTTCCGTGGTACCTTTATTACAGATCAGTGTTAAGATAAAATTTATTTTAAACTAAAGCACTCTTAAAACAACTGAAATCACTTTCTCACAAGTTATCATTCATAGGCTCCATGTACCCAATTCTTTGCGTGGCTCTGTATATCATTTTATCTGTATTCTGCAAACATTTCTTAGTAAATTTAATGCAGTTCAGCGTAAAAATGCATAATTTATTTAAGAATCACCTTGCAGTAAATTATGCTCATATTCAGTAACGTTGGCGAGCTCTTTCGGATAGCCCTGTATATCAACTATAACATTTATACACTCTTATAATGTACAAAGATTTAGTAAAACTTAAATGCGTATATCATAATTAAAATGTATTACATCCATCCATCAGCCATCATCGGAAACATATACAGTCCGTCAGCAGGAATATACTATTTGAAATATTTTGTATGTCCCTGTAAATGCAATGTACTTCATATTACACAAGACGGCATCGTATAATTTATATTAAGCCTCAGTGACATATATCAGTTTTGTTATAGATGAAACAGTTTAATATATTTAAAATATGTCACACACAATTTCCCCTTTTACCATATCTAATGGAATTATTTTGTATGACCCTGTAAATGAATAATAGCTGAATTTACACCTTATATTTTATAGAATGCATATTTTAATGCACCTCGTAAAAGCATATAAATTTTAATATGTTTGACAGGGTATAACATCTTTAAAATTCATTTGAAACGATTTTCCCCATAGGCCGTAATGTAATGGGAAATTTGATTCTCCCTGTAGATAAACTAATCATGGTAGAAATCTCATTTTCAATAGGGTTCGTGCTAGGGTAAACGTCAATAATGTCCTAAAATTTCATGGCAATACGAGTATATTTACGTGAGTTAGGGCGCGGACAGACGGACAGACAAACCGAATGCATAAGCACTTTTCAACTTTGTTGGAAAGTGCTAAAAAAGCAAATTTAAAATAAGACAAAAATAGAACTTTGTACTCCAAATCTTTCTTCGAAATATTTTTCTGGTTACGCTATCAGATTTATCTGGAGACACGCAAAGTAACTATCTGGCAGATTGATAATATATTTCTGGATAAAACATACCTTAAAATTGCCTATACTGTCCGTTGCTTTATAAAACAATAGATGTGCACACAAAATCCGAAAAACAACCCCCGTGTTTCAGGCCATAATGTTTCAGTAATTGTCATCTAGAAAAATGTCTCTCCTTATAGAGTAAGTATCATAAAATCATCCTTACATCTCACAAATCTTAGAAACAAAATGAAAGGAGGTGACCAACATTTATTTTGAGTTCCATCTTAAGAATTGTAAACATTTTTTTTCCAAAAGTGTTTTCCGTTGGTGTTAATTTAAATAAGACTCTTAATGCTTACCTCTATTCAATTAATACAAAAGCAAATTTAAAATAAGACAAAAATAGAACTTTTTACTCCAAATCTTCCTTCGAAATATTTTTCTGGTTACGCTATCAGATTTATCTGGAGACACGCAAAGTAACTATCTGGCAGATTGATAATATATTTCTGGATAAAACATACCTTAAAATTGCCTATACTGTCCGTTGCTTTATAAAACAATAGATGTGCACACAAAATCCGAAAAACAACCCCCGTGTTTCAGGCCATAATGCCCCAGTAATTGTCATCTAGAAAAATGTCGCTCCTTCTGAGGTAGGGATCATAAAATCATCCTTACATCTCACAAATCTTAGAAACAAAATGAAAGGAGGCGACCAACATTTATTTTGCGTTGAATCTTAAGAATTGTAAACATTTTTTTTTTCCAAAAGTGTTTTGCGTTGGTGTTAATTTAAATAAGACTCTTAATGCTTACCTCTATTCAATTAATAAAAAAGCAAATTTAAAATAAGACAAAAATAGAACTTTTTACTCCAAATCTTCCTTCGAAATATTTTTCTGGTTACGCTATCAGATTTATGTGGAGACACGCAAAGTAACTATCTGGCAGATTGATAATATATTTCTGGATAAAACATACCTTAAAATTGCCTATACTGTCCGTTGCTTTATAAAACAATAGATGTGCACACAAAATCCGAAAAATGATCCCCGTGTTTCAGGTCATAATGTTCCAGTAATTGTCATCTAGAAAAATGTCTCTCCTTCTAGATTAGGGATCATGAAATCATCCTTACATCTCATAAATCTTAGAAATCAAAATGAAATGGGGGTGACCGACATTTATTTTGCGTTGAATCTTAAGAATTGTAAACATTTTTTTTTCCAAAAGTGTTTTCCGTTGGTGTTAATTTAAATAAGACTCTTAATGCTTACCTCTATTCAATTAATACAAAAGCAAATTTAAAATAAGACAAAAATAGAACTTTTCACTCCAAATCTTCCTTCGAAATATTTTTCTGGTTACGCTATCAGATTTATCTGGAGACACACAAAGTAACTATCTGGCAGATTGATAATATATTTCTGGATAAAACATACCTTAAAATTGCCTATACTGTCCGTTGCTTTATAAAACAATAGATGTGCAAACAAAATCCGAAAAATGATCCCCGTGTTTCAGGTCATAATGTTCCAGTAATTGTCATCTAGAAAAATGTCGCTCCTTCTAAGGTAGGGATCATAAAATCATCCTTACATCTCACAAATCTTAGAAACAAAATGAAAGGAGGCGACCAACATTTATTTTGCGTTGAATCTTAAGAATTGTAAACATTTTTTTTTTCCAAAAGTGTTTTGCGTTGGTGTTAATTTAAATAAGACTCTTAATGCTTACCTCTATTCAATTAATAAAAAAGCAAATTTAAAATAAGACAAAAATAGAACTTTTTACTCCAAATCTTCCTTCGAAATATTTTTCTGGTTACGCTATCAGATTTATGTGGAGACACGCAAAGTAACTATCTGGCAGATTGATAATATATTTCTGGATAAAACATACCTTAAAATTGCCTATACTGTCCGTTGCTTTATAAAACAATAGATGTGCACACAAAATCCGAAAAATGATCCCCGTGTTTCAGGTCATAATGTTCCAGTAATTGTCATCTAGAAAAATGTCTCTCCTTCTAGATTAGGGATCATGAAATCATCCTTACATCTCATAAATCTTAGAAATCAAAATGAAATGGGGGTGACCGACATTTATTTTGCGTTGAATCTTAAGAATTGTAAACATTTTTTTTTCCAAAAGTGTTTTCCGTTGGTGTTAATTTAAATAAGACTCTTAATGCTTACCTCTATTCAATTAATACAAAAGCAAATTTAAAATAAGACAAAAATAGAACTTTTCACTCCAAATCTTCCTTCGAAATATTTTTCTGGTTACGCTATCAGATTTATCTGGAGACACACAAAGTAACTATCTGGCAGATTGATAATATATTTCTGGATAAAACATACCTTAAAATTGCCTATACTGTCCGTTGCTTTATAAAACAATAGATGTGCAAACAAAATCCGAAAAATGATCCCCGTGTTTCAGGTCATAATGTTCCAGTAATTGTCATCTAGAAAAATGTCTCTCCTTCTAGATTAGGGATCATGAAATCATCCTTACATCTCATAAATCTTAGAAATCAAAATGAAATGGGGGTGACCGACATTTATTTTGCGTTGAATCTTAAGAATTGTAAACATTTTTTTTTTCCAAAAGTGTTTTCCGTTGGTGTTAATTTAAATAAGACTCTTAAGGCTTACCTCTATTCAATTAATAAAAAAGCAAATTTAAAATAAGACAAAAATAGAACTTTTTACTCCAAATCTTCCTTCGAAATATTTTTCTGGTTACGCTATCAGATTTATCTGGAGACACGCAAAGTAACTATCTGGCAGATTGATAATATATTTCTGGATAAAACATACCTTAAAATTGCCTATACTTTCCGTTGCTTTATAAAACAATAGAAGTGCACACAAAATCCGAAAAACGGTCCCCGTGTTTCAGGTCATAATGTTTCAGTAATTGTCATCTAGAAAAATGTCTCTCCTTATAGAGTAAGTATCATAAAATCATCCTTACATCTCACAAATCTTAGAAACAAAATGAAAGGAGGTGACCAACATTTATTTTGAGTTCCATCTTAAGAATTGTAAACATTTTTTTTTCAAAAGTGTTTTCCGTTGGTGTTAATTTAAATAAGACTCTTAATGCTTACCTCTATTCAATTAATACAAAAGCAAATTTAAAATAAGACAAAAATAGAACTTTTCACTCCAAATCTTCCTTCGAAATATTTTTCTGGTTACGCTATCAGATTTATCTGGAGACACGCAAAGTAACTATCTGGCAGATTGATAATATATTTCTGGATAAAACATACCTTAAAATTGCCTATACTTTCCGTTGCTTTATAAAACAATAGATGTGCACACAAAATCCGAAAAACGGTCCCCGTGTTTCAGGTCATAATGTTTCAGTAATTGTCATCTAGAAAAATGTCTCTCCTTATAGAGTAAGTATCATAAAATCATCCTTACATCTCACAAATCTTAGAAACAAAATGAAAGGAGGTGACCAACATTTATTTTGAGTTCCATCTTAAGAATTGTAAACATTTTTTTCCAAAGGTGTTTTGCGTTGGTGTTAATCTAAATAAGACTCTTAATGCTTACCTCTATTCAATTAATAAAAAAGCAAATTTAAAATAAGACAAAAATAGAACTTTTTACTCCAAATCTTCCTTCGAAATATTTTTCTGGTTACGCTATCAGATTTATCTGGAGACACGCAAAGTAACTATCTGGCAGATTGATAATATATTTCTGGATAAAACATATCTTAAAATTGCCTATACTGTCCGTTGCTTTATAAAACAACAGATGTGCACACAAAATCCGAAAAACAAACCCCGTGTTTCAGGCCATAATGCTCCAGTAATTGTCATCTAGAAAAATGTCTCTCCTTCTAGGGTAGAGATCATAAAATCATCCTTACATCTCACAAATCTTAGAAACAAAATGAAAGGAGGTGACCAACATTTATTTTGAGTTCCATCTTAAGAATTGTGTATACTTTTTTTTTTTTCAAGTGTTTTTGCCTTGGTGTTATGTATTCTCATTTATATTGATACAGCAGAATGAGTGAGAATATATGTATGAAATAAGATAGGGAAGCTTGAAAATAAAATAGAAGTTTATGTAACAACTCTAGAAACCGATTGAAAAACCCGATTCGTCAAGTATACTTACAATGTTTTGACAAAATTTCGTTATTTAATTATTTAAATAAGATACCCAAGTAATCATTTTGAAAAATGGATAACATATTTGAAATGAGGAGTCAGCAATTACAGTTCATAACCGGAAAAATATTTCAACTATTTTCTAAAAAGTAAGTGAAGCATTTAAAATAATCCTATATATTTTCTAATTTTTTTTACATACCATGAGTTAAACTGAAATTTAATTTAGGCGAAAAACGTGCTTAAAACTACTGAAATTACATTTTAGAAATTATCCCATAATATAATAATATCGTATAGCATAAGCGGTCTTCTATCCAGTTTCTTATGTAGCCCTGTATGTGATTGCATTTATATTCTATACAAACATATCTTAGTATGCTAAACATAGTTCATTTAGAAAATACGTAACTCAATTACAACCCACCATTAGGCAATGCCCACTCCGTTTCAATAATACAGACAAATTCTTTTGTGCAATTTCTGATATTTGATCTATAGCATTTATACAAAACTATAGCATGCAAAATTTAGTTAAACATAAAAACGTATGTCATAACTTTTAATTTCTGAAAATTACAGCTTACAAGGAAGGTGTCCAAACGGGCATACCCTTGAAAAATCTGAAA